>CAUYRH010072400.1:0-145345 GCA_963574655.1 Perodicticus potto
AGCCTCTAAGCTGCAATTGGGATGACTTGCTGTTCTCTCATGCCTCCCTAATCATCCCTGAAAGTCCTGCTCCCCGTTTGGGGAGGGACATACTAACTAAAACAGGAACTTTTCACTCCTGGAGATCTAGTCATGATCAAAACTCTCCCCTCTAATTCACCTTCCCTGACCCCAACTTGGGAAGTCCCCTTTCCTGTTATCTTGTCTTCTACAGCTGTTAAAGTTATAGAAGTCGATTCCTACATACATCATTCACGAGTAAAATCCTGGAACCCTCCATCTTCTACAGAGGCAGACAATGAAGACAGCCAACCACAGACCTCCTACACTTGTGAGCCAAAAGAAAGTTTGAAGTTATTACTTAGGAAACAGCAAGAAAAATCCTAATATGGTTTTCTTTTAGCATCACTGAATAAGTGCTTCTGACCTGACGCTGTTCTACCTTTGCCTATTACTGATTACACTAATCAGATTTATGTTCTCCAGAAAGGTCATCAAGCCACACGCAATAAAGATGGTCCCAGTCCAAAAAAAAATTTTTTTAAAGAACTCAAGTAAAGGAGATTTTCCTGTTATTTCCCAGACTAAAAATTAGTGGGATTGCAATGTTTGCTAAAATACAGAGTCAACAGAGAATTGATACCTGTAGAGAAAAGAAACTGAGATAGTAAGTTATCTGCCAGAGGCCCCAGGGGTAGGTAATAGGCCCACATTCTTGTGAAGTGAGGAGAGGAGGTGATAGTTCTATTTTACAAATGATAAACTGCTTGCAAACAAAAATCACCCATGAGATACCTTGTACTGAAAGGTATCTTGAGCATAATAGATCTTCAAGAGTAATTTTCTGAAAATTGCTTTGTTTTTATCAAAGTACCAAAGGAAGCACCACTTTTAAATCCTAGATTTTATATTTCTTTAAAATTTTTCAAATTTCATCATCTCTAATTTGTTATATTCCATGATAACTTACATACTGTTATCTCATTGATATTTGTTAACATACAAAAGTGCCTCATTGAACAGGAGTAATGGTTTCATTCCTTAAACCTTACCTAAAAATCCTTACATTACTTGTCAAATACTATAAGAAGGATTTATATATAGCTTAAAGGTTTCTACAGATAAAAACTCAGTGTAAGGGTTCACCTAGCCACCTTTTCTTCATTGGTGAGTTTCATGTTGCATGTAGAGGAAGTTGAAATTGTATTTATATGCCTGTTAACGTAGATATAAAGAAGTGATCTAAAAGGCAAGATATAACTCAGAAAGAAAGACTGAATAATGAGGATGATTAAAATTGTACAAGTTCATTATACAATCTAAATTTCTTTTACTTTTCTGTTTAGCTTCATAGTAAGTGTTTAAAAGAATATTATACATGTGTGTTTAATCATTTACATGGATGTGTATAGGTAAATAAGAATTGTGGATTCATAGGTTGAATGTGGATAAATAAATATTTTGGCAACATGGAATATAAAAGGATTTCAAAGGGATAATTTCTGTTCTCCGCATGCATAAGAGCTACACTTAAAATATCTAGAAAAGTGAAATAAAGTAGACTTTTATCTCTGTCATGGATTGTCAAACTAGATAATCAGAAAGTTATTTCTTATTTCCAACTAAATCCTCTTCATATATAATTGGCCCCTGGAAGTGCCCAAGGAATACAGTAACATCTCGGGATACAAAATCATGTCCACAAATCAGTAGCCTTCATCTACACCAAGAACAGTCAAGCTGACAATCAAATCAAAGATATAATACCCTTAACAGTAGCATCAAAGAAAATGAAATACCTGAGAATACACCTAACAAAAAAGGTAAAGGATCTCTACACAGAGAACTATGAAATCCTGAGAAAAGAAATAGCAGAAGACACTAACAAATGGAAGAACATGCCATGCTCATGGCTGGGAAGAATCAACATGGTTAAAATGTCCACACTACCCAAAGCAGTCTACAGATTTAAAGCAATCCCCATCAAGGCACTAACATCCTACTTTGAAGAACTGGAAAAAATAGTTCTTCAATTCGTATGAAATCAGGAAAAACCCCAAATAGTCAATGCAATTCTAATAAACAAAAACAAATCTGGAAACATCACATTACCAGACTTCAGGTTATGCTACAAGTCTGTAGTGATCAAAACAGCATGGTACCAGCACAGAACTAGAAATATGGAATAGAATAGAGAACCTAGAAATGAGACCAGTCACATATTGCCATTTGATCTTTAATAAACCAAACAAAATCTTTAATAAACCAAAGCATACGGTGGGCAAGATAATCCCTATTTAATAAATGGTGCCTGGAGAATTTGTTAGCCACATGTAGAAGACTGAAACTGGACCTGAACTCTCATCACTTACAAAAATTGACTCACAATGATAAGATTTAAATTTATAATGCAAAACAATAAAAATTCTAGAAAAAATATGGGAAAAATCTTGACAATAACAGCCTAAGAAAAGATTTCATGAAAAAGATCCCCTTGGAAATTGCAGCAACACGAAAAATAAATAAATGGGACATGATCAAACTAAAAAGCTTCTACATAGGTAAGGGTACAACAAAGCAAACAGACAACCTTCAGATTGGGAAAATATATTTGCATATTACAGAGCTGATAAATGGCTGATAACTAGAATCTGCAGAAAACCCAAACTAATCAACAAGAAAAGAGCAAACAATCCCATGTATAAATGGACAAGAGACATGAACAGAATCTTCCCTGAAGAAGACGGATGGCCAATATACACATGAAAAAATGCTTATCATTCCTAATCATCAGAAAAATGCAAATCAAAACCACCCTGAGATACCACCTAACCCCAGTGAGAATAGCACACATCACAAAGTCCCAAAGGTGCAGATGCTGGCATGGATGTGGAGAAAAGGGAACACTTTTACCCTCTTGGTGGGATTGCAAAGTTATACAGCCTCAGTGGAAAGAAGTATGGAAAATCTCAAACTAAAATTAAACCTTCCATTTGATCCCTTGATCCCATTACAATGTATCTACCCAGAAGGGAAAAAAAAAAAAATCTTTCCACCATAAGGACATTTGCATTAGAATGTTCATCCCAGCTCAGTTCACAATCACCTAGATGTGGAAACACCCCAAGTGCCCATCAACACATAAATGAATTGTGGTATGTGTGTGTATATGTGTGTGTGTGTGTGTGTGTATATATATATATATATATATATATATATATATATATCGTGGAGTACTTAGGATTCAGCCATAAAAAAGATGAAGACTTTACATCTTTTGCATTAACTAACCTGGATGGAGTTGAAAAACATTCTTCTTAGTAAAGTGTCACAAGAATGGAAAAGCAAGCAGCTAATGTATACAATACTAATATGAAACCATTAGATAAACAACTACAGGCCCACACAAGAGAAAAACAATTACATTCAAGTGGGGGGCGGGGGAACAGGAAAAGGAGGATTGTTCTACAACTTGAACTTTACCTAACAGATTTAAACAATGTAACCTAATCATTTGTACCCTCATATTAATCTGAAATAAAAAGATTATTATTATATATGTTAATTGTGTTAATTAGTTTTCCATACAACTGAGTTTGTCCTTAGTTATCAAATGTAAGTAGTATCACACATAGAATGCTGCTTTCGTTGATACAAGTCTAATCAATACTGGTGATAGAATCTGTTTATAGAAGAAATTCTAGAACAATAGCAGTCTAATTAGAGGCATCACAAGTACACTGTTTCTCTTAGATTTTGTATTACAAATCAATGAAAACTTTTCTACAAATATCATTATTCATATTTCTATAAAATATTTTTATTAATTTTATTTATCAGGAAGACTGATAAGATTATGATTTCATCATCTGGGAAAATTGAAGCACATAAAATGATTTATGTTTACTTGCTGGGAGTGTAGTAAGGCAACTGAGTATTATTATTAGAAAATAAGGAACCTTTGCATTCAAGTGCTTCTACCAAAAAAGTATGAAATGTTCACTTTCAGGAATTCTTACAAGTTCCTAATTCTTATAAAAGCTATGAAAAACATAAATTCTTTCATATGCTTATAAGAAAGGAAACACTTGGTGACAAAACCTGACTTAAGCCACTCTGTGTTTATTTGCTGCCTTTATCCCAATTAGTGTGAATATTTACACATTTCTTTGCAGAAATATTAATGTATTTGACTATAGAGTACTATCATAAATACTACTAGAAGTGATACATAATATAAAAGGAGCTACACCATTCTAATTTCCTAACATCTTCAGAGGATGAAAAAGAAAAAAAGAATAAATAGGAATGAAGCACACCTACATGATCTAGGAAATGGCCTTAAAAGAGCACATCTAATAGTTGTCAGCCCTAAGAAGAGGTAGGGTGAGAAATTGAGGTAGAAAGTTTATTCAGAGAAATAATAACAGAGAAATTTCCAAACCAGTTGGATGATATCAATATTCAGGTACAAGAAGGTCATAGAACACCCAGCAGATTTAACCCAAACAAAGCTACCTCAAGGCATTTAGTAATCAAGCTCCAAAAGGTCACAAATAAATAAAAGCTCCTAAGAGAAGTAAGAAAAAAAGAATAAAAAGAATATAAAGGAGTTCCAATACATCTAGAAGCAAACTTTTCAGTGGAAACCTTATAGGC
The DNA here is from genome assembly GCA_963574655.1 of Perodicticus potto. NCBI lineage: Eukaryota > Metazoa > Chordata > Mammalia > Primates > Lorisidae > Perodicticus > Perodicticus potto. The sequence continues at coordinate 4,660 of CAUYRH010072400.1, forward strand.
CAGGAGAGAGTGGCATGACATATTTAAAGTAATGAAGAAAAACAGCAATAAACCTAGAATATTATTTCCTGCAAAAAGTTCCTTCAAATATGAAAGACAAATATTTTCCCAAACAAAAGCTGAGGAATTGTATCAACAGTAGACCTGACCCACAAAATATGCTAAAAAGGAGTTTTTAATCTGAAAGCAAAGGACATTAATGAGCAATAAGAAGTCTTCTAAAGATATGCAGCTCACTGGTAACAGTAAGGACATAAATACATTCCAGGCAGAATTCTCTATTGCAATGTAAAATCCACTTAAATCTTGATTAGAAAAACTAAAAAACAAATCTTTCAAAATTATAATAGCTTTTTGAGAGAGAGATAGTGTAAAAGTATATGGTTGGAAATAAGAAAAAGCAGGGGAGAATGAAGTTAAAGAATAGAATTTTTCCTAGATTTTTCTTTGCTTATTTGTTTAAAGCAGACTTACATGTTTGAAAGCATAGTTGTCATATGTTTAAAATGATTGGTTATAAACATTTTTTGCAGGCCTCGTGGTAACTTTAAATAAAAAACCTACAAAGACTTGCAAAAAATAAAAATCAAGAAATTCAAACACATGTAGAGAAAATTACTTTTAACAAAGGAAGATAGGAAGGAAGAAAATAAGAAAGGACCACAAAACAACCAGAAAGCAAATAACAGCATGGTAGTAGGAAGTCTTTACCTATCAAAACATTGAACATGAATGGGCTAAACTTTTCAATCAAAAGACGTATGTTGTCTGAATGGATTATCAAAGAAGAACCAACTATATGTTGTGTGCAAAAAAAGCTATGTCATCTATAAAGGTCACATAGATTGAAAATAAAGGGATGGGAAAAAATATTCCATGCGAATGGAAACAAAAAAGACCAGAAATAGTTATTCTTTCAGATAAAATAGATTTCAAGACAAAGGTGTAAAAAGAGACAAAGAAAGTAATCATATAATGTGAAAAGGATCAAGTTATCAAGAGGATATAATTCTAAATATATAGGCACCCATCACTAGAGCACACAGATATATAAAGCAAATATTATCAGAGCTAAAAGAGAAACAGACCCCAATACAATAACTGTTGGAGACCTCAACACTCCAATTTCAATATTGGATAGATTATCCAGATAGAAAATCAACGAGGAGACATTGGTCTGCACAGTAGACCAAATAGACCTAATAGATATTTTCAGAATATTTCATCCAACAGCTGCAGAATACACGTTTTCCTCACCTCATGGATTATTCTCAAGCATAGACCATATAGTAGGCCACAAAATAAGTTGCAAAAATTTCAGAAAAATAAAAATCATACCGAGTATTTTCTCTGAACACATGAAAAAAAACTAGAATTCACTAATGAAGAACATTGGAAACTACATAACCACATAGAAATTGAACAATGTGCTCCTGAATGACTAATGGATCAAGGAAGAGATTAAGAAGTATACAAAACAATTTCTCAAAAGAAATGAAAATGAAAACAGCATATCAAAACCTGTGGGACAAAGAAAAAGCAATAAGAGGAAAGTTTATAGCAATAAGTGCCTACAAAAAACAATAGAAGAGCTTCAAATAAACAAGCTAATGATACATCCCAACTGGAAAAACAAGAACAATCCAAACCCAAAAGTAGAAGAGAAATACATAATAAAGATCAGAGCAGAAATAAATGAAATTGATTCCCTCTCCCCCAAAATACAAAAAAGTCAAGGAAGCAAAAAGGTGGTTTTTGAAAAGATAAACAAAATTGACATACCTTTAACCAGACTAAGAAACTAAAAAGATAAAAGACCCACATACATGAAATCAAAGATGCAAAAGGAGACATTACAACTGATACTTCAGAAATTCACAGGATAATTAGACACTATGATGAGAAGACGTGAATAAATTCCTAGATACATATAACCTACCAAGATTGAAACAGGAAGAAATCCAAAGTCTGAATTAACCAATAACAATTAATGAGTAATAAAAAGTCTCACATCAAAGAAAGGACCAAAATCTGATGGCTTTACTGCTGATTTCTACCAGGCATTCAAAGAAGTAATACCAATCCTATTTGTTCCAAAAAACCAAAATGGAGAATATACTCCCAAACTCATTCTACAATGACTGTATCACCCTGATATCAAAACCTGCCAGAAAGAAAAATATAGGCCAATATCATTTGATGAATGTATATACAGAATACTGGCAAACCAAATTCAACAACAGCTTATAAAGATTACTCATCAGTATCAACTGGGATTCATCCCAGGGATGTAAGGATAGTTTAACACACAGTCCAATCAATGTCATACATCATGCCAACAAAAAGAAGGACAAAAACTATAGAATCATTTTAAATGTTTAAAAATCACTTGACAAAATTCAATATTACTTCATGATTAAAAACTCTTTAAGGGGGATGCCTGTGGCTCAAAGGAGTAGGGTGCTGGCCCCATATGCCAGAGGTGGTGGGTTCAAACCCAGCCCCAGCAAAAAACTGAAAAAACAAACAAACAAAAAAAAACTTCTTTCATAAACTGGGCACAGAAAACCTTTCTCCTAAGATCTGGAACAATACAAGGATGCCCACTTTCAGCACTGTTATTCAATATAGTACATACTGGAAGTTCTAGGTAGAATCATCAAAAAAGAGAAGAAATAAAGGGCATACAAATTGAAAGGAAGAGATAAAATTATCTTTGAAAACAATATAATCTTATATCTAGAGCAGTGGTTCTCAACCTTTCTAATTGCTGCGTTGTTACAAATTGATAAAAGGGGTCGCGACCCACAGGTTGAGAACCACTGATCTAGAGAAACCTAAAGATTCCACCCCAAAACTGTCAGAAATGTTAAACAAATTTAGTAAAGTTCCAAGATACAAAATCAACCTACAAAAATCAGTAGCATATCTACAACCAACATTAAACGATCTGAAAAAGAAACCAAAAAAGTAAGTACATTTACAATAGCTACAAATAAAATACCTAGGAATAAACTTAACCAAAGAAGTGAGAGATCTCCATGATGAAAACTGTAAAACAAGGTTGAAAAAAAGAGTACACACACAAAAAAAGGAAGAATATTCCATGCTCATGGATTGGAAGAATCAACATTGTTAAAATGTCCATACTACCCAAAGCAATCTATAGATATGTAATCCCTATGAAAATACTAATGGCATTCTTCACAGAAAGAGAAAAAATAATCCTAAAATGCATATTGAATCACAAAAGATCCAGAGAGTAGCCAAAGCCATTCTGAGTAAAAAGAATAAAACTTAAGGAATCACATTTTCTAGCTTCAGATTATGCTACCAATCTTTAGTACCCAAACATCATGATAATGGCATAAAAACAGACACACTGACCAATGGACCAGAATGGGAACCCAGAAATAAGTTCACACATCTATAGTGAACTCGTCAACAAAGTTACCAAGAACATATACTGGGTAAAGGACAGTCTCTTCAATAAACTTCAATAAATAGTGCTGAGAAAGCTGTACATCCATATGCAAAAGAATGAAAATAGACCCGTATCTCTCATCTGCAAAAAATCAAATCAAAATGGATTAAAGACTTAAATCTAAGACCCAAAACTATGAAAATCCTAAACAAAAACATTGGAGAAACTCTTTAGAGCAAAGACTTCTTGAGCATTACCCTGAAAGAAAATTTGACAAATGTGATCTCATCAAGCTGAAAAGCTTCTGCATAACAAAGAAACAATCAACAAACAGAAGAGACAACCCACAATTGGGGGAAATATTTGCAGTCTACCTATAAGGTGCCCCAACACCGCAATAGAAAAAATGGAATAGGACAGTGCCTGTGGTTCAGTGGGTAGGGCACTGGCCCCATATACCAAGGGGGTGGATTTAAACCCACCCCTGCCAAACTACAACAAAAAATAGCTGGGCATTGTGACGGACGCCTATAGTCCCAGCTACTTGGGAGGCTGAGGCAAGAGAATTGCCTAAACCCAGGAGTTGGAGGTTGCTGTGAGCTGTGATGGCACAGCACTCTACTGAGGGCGATAAAGTGAAACTCTGTCTCCAAAAAAAAAAAGAAAAAAAAATTGACTAGTCCAATTTAAAAAATGGGACAAAGAAATGAATAGATATTTCTCAAAAGAAGACACACAAATGGCCAACAAGTATATGAAAAATTGTTCAACATCATTAGTCATCAGAGAAATGCAGACTACAATGAAATGTCATCTCACTTCAGCTAAAATCGCTTTTATCAAAAAGGCAAAAATGAATGCTGGAGATGATGTGGGAAAAAGGGAACCTTCATGTAATGTTGGTTGGAAAATAAATTAATGCAACCACTATGGACAACAGTATGGAGGTTCCTTAGAAAACTAAAAATAGAACTATTATGTGACCCAACAATTCCTTTGTGTGTATATATCCAAAGGATGGGAATTCATTTTATCAAAAAGATACCTGCATTCCTATTGCAGCACTATTCACAGTAACCAACATATGGATTCAACCTAAGTGTCCATCAACAGATGAATGGATAAAGAATTTATGGTACATACTTATGTACACAGTGGATTCTAATATAGGCACAAAAAAGAATGAAATCCTGCCATTTGCAACAACGTGGATGAGGGTAGAGAAAATTCTGTTGAGTGAAATAAAGAAAACACAGAAAGACAAATCTCACATGTTCTCACTCATATGTGTGAGCTAAATATTGAATACAATTAATCTCATGGAGACAAGAGAGTAGAATGATGGTTACCAGGGGCTGGGAAGGCAGGGTGGACAATAAAGTGGCACTGGTTAATGTGTGCAAAAATATAGTTAATTCGTTATACAGAATGAACAATATTTGATGGAACAACAAAATGACTATAATCAACATTAAGTTAGGCTATACTTTAAAATAACTAATTGGTATGTTCTTAACACAAAGAAATAATAAATGCCTGAGGTGATGGATACCTCATTTGTCCCAATTTGCTTAATTTACATTGTATTCCTGTATCAAAACATCACATGGGCCCAATGAAAACATACAATTGTTGAGGCGGCACCTCTGGCTCAGTGAGTAGGGCGCTAGCCCCATATACCGAGGGTGGTAGGTTCAAACCCAGCCCCAGCCAAACTACAGTAAAAAAATAGCCAGGCTTTGTGGCAGGCACCTGTAGTCCCAGCTACTCGGAAGGCTAAGGCAAGAGAATCACCTAAGCCCAGGAATTGGAGGTTACTGTGAGCTGTGACACCACGGCATTCTACGAAGGGTGACAAAGTGACTAAAAAAAAAAAAAATACAACTGTTATGTACCCATAATAATTAAAAATAAAAAATGTTTTTAAATAAATTATAGAAATGAAAAATAATACTTTGTCATTATTAAATATTCCTTTTTATTTCTGAAAATGGTACTTGTTTTAAAATCTGGAGGCACTACGTTATCAGACTTCAGGTCATACTACCCATCTATAGTGGTCAAAGTAGCATGGTACTAGCACAAAAATATAGATGTAGATCTGTAGAATAGAATAGTGAATCTAGAGATGAACCCAACCACATATCATCATTTGATCTTTGATAAACCTGAGAAATACAAGCATTAGGGCAAATAATCCCTATTTAACAAATGGTGCTGGGAGAACTGGTTTAGCCACTTGTAGAAGACTAAAACTGGACCCACACCTCTCATCATTGACAAAAATTGGTTCTTACTGGATTTAAAAGATTTAAATTTAAGACATGAAACTATAAAAATACTAGAAGAGAGCGTGGGGAAAATGCTTGAAAACATTGGTCTGGGAAAATATTTTAAGTGAAGAACCCCTTCACACACCCCCACCCCCAGCAATTGCAGCAACACCAAAAATAAATAACTGGGATTTGATCAAGCTAAAAAGCATCAGCTAAGGGTACAAGACCCAAAGCAAACAGACAGCCTTGAGAATGGGAGAAGATTTTTGCATGTTGTGAATCCATCAAAGGTCTGATAACTAGAATCTACAGAGAACTTAACCTAATCAATAAGAAAAGAGCAAACAACCCCATTTCTTTGTGGGCAAGAGACTTGAATAGAAGCTTCTCTGAAGATGAAAGACAAATGGCCAACAAACACATGAAAAAATGCTCATTGTCTTTAATAATCAGAAATGAAAATCAAAACCACTTTGAGATATCACCTAACTCCAATAAGATTAGCCTCCATCACAAAGTCCCAAAACTGCCGATGCTGGTCTGGATGTGGAAAGAAGGGAATGCTTCTACAGTGCTGGTGGGATTGCAAACTAGTACAACCTTTATGGAAAGAAGTATGGAGAATTCTCAAAGAACTAAAAGTTGACCTTCTATTTGATCCTGAAATCCCATTACTAGATATCTAACTAAAGAACAAAAATCATTTTATTACAAAGACATTTGCACTAGAATGTTTATTGCAGCTCAACTCACAATTGCCACATCATGAAAGCAACACAAAGTCCCATCGACCAAATTGTGGCATATGTATACCTATTCAGCCATAAAAAAGATGGAGACTTTACATCTTTTATGTTTGCCTGAATGGAGTTGGAACATATTCTTCTTAATAAAGTATCTCAAGAATGGAAAAAGTATATCCAATGTATTCAATACTAATATGAAACCAATATATAAACACATACATGAATGATAAAAATGCAAATATAGTCTAGGAAAGGGGAAGAGTAGGGAGGGAGATGGGAGTGGGTAAAGGGGGAGGGCATTTGGTGGTCTCTCACCTAATGTGTACAAAGCAAGGGTATTTCAAAATGATTAAGAGTAAATTATAAATGTCTTATCACAAAGAATAAGTGAGGTGATAGCTGTGTTATACAGTTTGATTTAAGCATTCCACATTGTACATCAAATCATCACATTGTACCCCATAAATGTATGAAGTTATGATTTTAATTAAAAATTAATTTAATATAACCTGAAGTCTGGCAACATGATGCCTCCAGGTTTGTTTTTATTTTCTAAGAACTGAATTTGCTATTTGGGGTTTTCTCTGGTTCCATATGAATTGAAGTACTATTTTTTTCAAGATCTTTAAAGTGTGACATTGGTGCTTTGATGAGGATTGCATTAAATCTATAGATTGCTTTGAGTAGTATGGACATTTTAACAATGTTGATTCTTCCCAGCCATGAGCATGGTATGTTCTTCCATTTGTTGACATCTTTGCTATTTCCTTTCTCAAAGTTTCTTAATTCTCTTTATATAGAGTTCTTTCACATCTTTTGTTAGATATAGTCCCAGGTATTTCCTCTTCTTTGGTGCTATTATAAAAGGAATAGAGCCCTTGATTTTGTTCTCGGCGCGACAATTCTTGGCATATATGAAGGCTACTGATTTGTGGGTATTGATTTTGTAACCTGAGATGCTGCTATCTTCCTTGATCACTTTTAAGCTTTGTAGTTGAGCTCCTGGGGTTTTCCAGGTATAAGATCATGTCATCTGTGAACAGCAAGAGTTTGATGTCCTCGTTCCCTATTTGGATTCCTTTGATCTCCTTCTCTTGCCTGATTGCAATAGCTAGGACTTCCAACAATACAGAATTTAGTTTATATTACAAGGCTATAGTGATCAAAATAGCATGGTACTGCACAAAAATAGAGACACAGATCTATGAAATAGGATAGAGAACCTAGAGATGAACCCACATATCATCATTGGATCTTTGATAAGCAAAAACATGATAACAAAAACATGCAATGGGGAAAAGAATCCCTATTTAACAAATTGTGCTGGGAAAACTGGTTATCCACATGCAGAAGACTGAAACTGGACCTGCACCTCTCACCAATGACAGAAATTGAGTCTTGTTGGATAAAATATTTAAATTTATAACACAAAACAATAAAAATTCTAGAAGAGAGTGTGGAGAAAACACTTAAAGATATGGGCCTGTGAAAAGACTTTATGAGGAAGACCCCACCTCCACCCCAGTAATTGCAGCAGCAACACCAAAAATAAATAACTAGGACTTGATCAAGTTAAAAAGCTTTTGCACAGCTAAGAGCACCACAAACAGAGCAAACAGATAGCCCTCAGAATGGGAGAAGAGTTTTGCATGTTATGAATCTGACAAAGGCCTGATAACTAGAGAGAACTCAAATTAAACAATAAAAAAATGTGCAAACAACCCTCTCTACAAGTGGGCAAGAGATTTAAACAAACTTCTCCAAGGATGACAGATGAATGGCCAACAAACACATGAAGAAAAGCTCTAGACATCAGAGAAATGAAAATCAAAACCATTGTAAGATACTACCTAACCCCAGCAAGATTAACCCACATCACCCAGGCTGGTGTGGATGAGGAGAGAAGGGAACACTTCTACACTGCTGATAGAATTGAAAACTAATACAGCCCTTTTGGAGAGAAGTATGGAGAATCCTCAAGGGTCTAAATGTAGACCTTCCTTTTGACCCTGCAATCCTATTATGAGGTATCTATCCAGAAGAACAAAAATCATTTTACCATAAAGACATTAGCAGTAGAATGTTTATAGTGGCTCAATTCATAATTGCCAAATCATGGAAACAACCTAAGTGCCCATCAACCTATAAATGAATGAACAAACTGTATTATATGTATACCATGGAATTCAGCCATTAAAAAATATGGAGACTTTTACATTTACCTGAATGAGTTGAAGTACATTCTTCTTAGTAAAGTATCATAAGAATGGAAAAATAAATATCCGATGTACTCTACACTAATGTGAAATGAATATATAAATGATTACATGTTCCTGAGAACAATAAAACACTTTATAGTCCAGTTTGGGGGTAGAGGGAAGCGGGAGGGGGGATGGGAGAGGATATATGCACAGGGATGGAGGTCGTGAGGAGGGCTCTCACCTCATGTGCACATGTGAGGGTGTATAACACACCCCCTAGGGGAGGGCCTCGTATACAAATGGAACTTGTAGGGTTCTCACCATTGAAGTGAGAACAATGTAACCTAAATATTGTACCCTCATATAAATTTGAATAAAGTTTTTAAAATAAAAAAAATTTTTTTTAATAACTTAAAAATTATATAATTACTGTAGTTGCGAAACAGGCTTGGATTAGCTCACTCCTGCCATCTAAAGGCTACAGTAAGAACCCTTGGACTAAAAAAAAAAAATTAAAAACTTTTAAAATGTAATAAAAAATAGTCCCTGTTTTAAAATAAACTTTACCTGATACTAATATACCCACTCTAGTAGATGCTTATTGTTTACATATATTTTTCCACTCATGTATTTTGAGCTTCTCTGCTCCATTTTACTTTTAGTGCATTTCCTGTATACAGCGTATAGTTGGGTATTGCTTTTTGGTCTATTTTGGTCTTTGCCTGCTAATAGGAATGTAAGCATATTGGTATTTAGTATAAATGCTAATATTTGGGATTTAGCTCTACAATATTAGCACTTGTTTCTGCGTAGCTACTCTGTTAATTTTTGGTTTGTTTCTGTGTTCCTGCCTTTAGTCTTCTTTTGTTTGTGTGTTTTTCAGAATTTTATTTTAATTAATCTATTGGATGTTTACTCCTCTTTGCATTATAATTTTAGTGGGTATCTAGTGATTATTTTATACCTCCTTAATTTTCTGTCTACATAGAATTACTGGTGTACCACTTCATGTAACATATAGAAACCTTGCAACCATATAGAGCCATTATCTGCCCCTTCCTCCATGCACAATCCTTTCTGCTGTATTTCTTATATGTATACATATTATACCTGCATACGTTAGCAATCCCACAAAAATGTGTCAACTTTTTCTTTAATATTAAAGAAAATTGAGAGGGAAACTAGTTATTTGGTTTACTTTTTAAGAGTCAAGTATTCATATGGTACTTTTCTGCAACTAGAAAAAAAGTTTTTAGAATTCCTGAGAGTGCCAGAACTCCATCCTTCTTCCTTTTAGTGAAAATATAATTGCTTTATCATCATTCTTGGAGGGTATTTTCCCATCTTTCATTTATTATGAGTGAATTTTTCTTAATTATAGTAGCTGCGTTAAAGCCCTTATCTGATAATTGCACCACCTAAATCATTTTGGAGTTAGCATTTATTTATTATCTTTTCTTTTAAGCAAGAGTCATATTTTCCAGAATCTTGACATTTTTTTATCGTGTGCCTGACATTATGAATGTTAAATGGTGGAAACTTAGGAATCTATTGCATTCCTCCAAGGAGAGTTGATACTATTGTGTTACCAGATGTTAACTTGGTAAGACTTTGTCTGTAACCACTGTCACCTCTACAGTGGGCTATAGCTCCGTTCTTTATTTTGGACTGCTTTTGTTGATCTTACTCAACCATGGTGAGGAGGTAGCCAGAGACCTGGATGGAATTTAAACATTCAGTGCCCCCCCCTTATTAGGCACTTTCCTTCCCATGCTTTACGCTTTGCAGCCACCCTAGTTAGCTCAGTCTCCTCATTCTGTGTGTCCAGAAGCAGCCTTTCTATCAGGGTCTTAGTCACTCCCATTGCCAGCGCTGCAGCTTTACTGCACACAAAAGCTCAGAAATGGAGAGAACACCCAGTGTTAAACAATTCCTCCAACATTTAACTCCGGTCCAAAATCACCCTATCCATGTTTACTTTCTGTAGCCCACAGGTTGTTTGTATTTTGCTCGGATTTTATAGTTGCTAAATATAGGAGATTCAACTTGTCAGAAGCATACTTGTCCAAACTGGAAGTAGAACTCCAATGAGGAGAGATTTTTTTCATCCCTTTCTTTTCTTCACTACTCCTCCAATAACCCTCCTCTGCGCTGTATTATACCACCTAATCCTGTTGGCGCTATCTGTAAAATATATTCCATCTCTGATCTCTTCATTTCCAGTGTTATCCACTACCTTTGTCTTCAGCATGGACTCTCTAATATTCTACTAACCTTTCTTTCGGGTTCCACTTTAACCCTATACCATTTTTTACTCACATAGAAGTCAGAGTCAGATTATGTATAAATTAAACCTCATTACTACTCCTTTCTTAAAACATTCCAAAGACTCCTTCAGGACCCCTAACTAACTTTCAGAACACATTCATCTTATTCCCTAAGATTAATCCACACTAACATTCCTTCTGCTATTTAAACATACGAAGTTTATATCCAACTTGATGCTTCTCGGCTGGCTCTCTCTAAAATGCTTTTGCCTTTTATCTTTGATGGCTGGCTCCTTCTCATCACAGATATCAGCTCATACGTCACCTTCTTACAGAGACCTTACCCAACAATACCATCTGTAGTATTCCTAGTCATTCCCTACCCCATGACTAAACTTTATTTTCTTCATAATGGTTATCATTATCCAAAATTAATTAATTATTAATATAGTTTTTAACTACATAAGAATGTAAACTTCATGGGGACGGAGACCTTTCTTTTATTAATCAGTTCTGTAACCCCAGTGTTTATAAATAGTGCCTTTTATAGATCCTCATTAAATACATATGTGTTTATTGAATACAGACATAGCTTAGAGGTACTGTGGATTTGTTTCCAAAGCACCACAATACAGTGAAGGTCATAAGAAAGCACATCCCGCGAACGTGATGCTGTGCTGTCATCTACTAAGGGAGTGATGGCATTATGTGTAAAAAATATATATATGCCTTAATTTAAAAATACTTTTTACTAAAAGGCTCAAAATCATATGAGCCTTTAGCAAGTTGTAATCTTTTTATTTGCTGATGAGAATCTTGCCTCATTTTGATGGCTGCTGACTGGTCCAGACAACGTTTTCTGGAGTTTATAATCTGGAATGTTCTCTGGAAATGTTTGAATGGAATTCAGATCAAAGCAATCACAAATCTCAATTAACCAAAATTCATTTATCCCTTCGCTTACTTGGGGAATACTTCAATGTTAGGAGATACAGAGAATATCACTAAAAAATATTATTTTAGAGTTCGGTAGATTGTGGGCTTTTTCTTTTCAGTGTGGCTGTACCCCAGGGTAAGGACTCCTGCATCCTTCATTCACACGGCACCTCATCCCTCTTCACCCTTTAAAGGCTTAATTCTAGCATCAGTTGGCCCTAATTGCTCCAGCAGAATTCCTAGTTCCTTCACATGCGCCCTCAAAGTACATTTTTCAAACACTGATTACCACATTAATAATCTGGTAATTATTGAAATATTTGTCTTCCTCTTCACAATACTATATGCTTAAGTAGAAAATATTTCTTACTAATCTTTTTTTCATTGTAATCACTCGAAACCGGCACTATCACAAACATTATTTCTGAGCAATGAGGAAACAATAGTCAGTGATCTGTCCTCCTGAGTAAGGGGAAGGTGGCATGAAAGCGCTAACCTACTCACCAGCCCCTGCCTCTAGTACATGATATCTTTAAGTGAAGAATCACCATCTTCTTGACAACATATCCCAGGGCTGTCTGTAGTGTCTACTTAAGTAAAATATTATGTGGTCAAATGAGCTTAGGAAATGTTAAGTACCAAAAAATTAAACTGTTTTGTTTACTGCAGGTTTCCGTTTATGTAGAAGACTCTTCAGCAGAAACCCTGTACACTAGTTAATTGAGCCTCTCATAGGGGACATTTATTAATACTCTCTGTCTCTCTCTTAAAACATCCATAAGAGAAGAAATTCTAGCTATTTTGCAAAATGCTATTGCTGTCTTCATTCATAATCACTAAGATTTGTCTGTTGCTTTAGAAAGAGTATGTAATTAGGGAAGGCAGGGGTTATTATCAGCTACATATTGTACATAAAATGTACATCATTTTATGCTCATTATTTATAGTTAGAGTCAAAAAACTTCCATTGAAGGTCAAATCAATGGACTATGGATTAGTGAATTAGGATGTGGAGGCTGAGTTTTCTAGTCAGTGTTTTAAGCACATAAGCTACTTTTTTATAAAAGAGGAAATAAATCACTAAGTAGCCACTGTCCACCTGTAATTATACATTATATAACATATATAGGAGGGTGGCGCCTGTGGCTTAAAGGAGTAGGGTGCTAGGAGTAGGGCACCTCCCATATGCCGGAGGTGGTAGGTTCAAATCCAGCCCCGGCCAAAAACCTCAAAAAAAAGAAAAAATTTATATATATATATGTATATATATATGTGTACATATATAGGAAATTTAGGAGTTTTTTTTAGCATGCCGTAACTATTACATTTACACAAACTATATTTAAATTTTGACTGTTAAATCAAAATACACCAAAGTACAATTTTATGAAAGAAATATACCTAAGTTGGGAAAATAGTTGAAAACCACATCAGAAGGTTTCTTACCACAAAAGTAATGCAGAAATTCTGAAGACCAAATATTCAAGCTTAAATAATAACAATAGGTTTTCCTCTCAATAAGTAAACTGAAATTTAAAAATGGAGTTGAAAGAAGTTTGGGACAGCTAGCATAATAAATATAATGCTTACTACAATAAAAAACACATCAAAAGATAAACAATAAAAAATTCCAAATATTGCATTTTAATAAAAAATTTAAATATAATGGCAGTGACAAATATAAATCTTGAAATGACTATTTAGATATTTTTAAATTACTTAAACATATCTTTTATGCTAATTATTAGAAAAATATTTTATACCCAAAGAGTAAAATGAATTCAAATTAAATTTTTAGTTGCTGTCGTCGTTGTTGTTGCAGTTGTCATTGTTGTTTTAGCTGGTCTGGGCCGGGTTCGAACCCACCAGCCTCAGGATATGTGGCCGATGCCCTACCCACTGAGCTATGGGTGCCACCCCAAATTAAATATTGTTTTAAAATAATTTCAAAATCTCTCTGTATTGTGAATACATTTTAATGAGAACTTGGAGGTTAAAAATATAAGAAAAGACTGTGCTATGGTTACTGAGCTAGAATCTGCTTTTTTTCTCGTTTCTTTGTTATTACAGTACTCTCAATGTGGCAGGTATACACCAGGGAGAGAAAATTACTTTAAAAATAGTTACATAATTTTAAGGACTTACATTTATGGGAAAAGAACAAAATGCATAGGATATAGTGTTTGGTTATTTTCTGAGTGGACACAAAATTGAAAGCTTCAACCAAAATAAGAACTTTTGTAAATAGAAAGTTAATTGTAAATCTAACAAGTACACTTTTTCGATTAGCTTAAGAGCAGATGTGTCAGAAAACTTTCGGGGGATGGAAGCCTTTTTCTTTGGCATGCCCCATAAATATCAGAAGGAATCAAACACAAATAGTCCAGCTTGCATTTGATTACTGAGGAGATTGCATAGCCTAAAGCAAACTTCACAGAGGCAGACTAAATTGTCACCATGTTCTAAATTTACTATGTTGTATTTTTCTATTTGGATTAAATGCTACCAGCAAACACTCCCTCCTACCCAGGAATGATAAGCTAATAAAAAAGTGAAGCTCGTGGTCCTGTTAGTACTGGTTTCGTAACTCCGTCCACCTCACGCAGCACATATTAGTGAAGGGGCACAAGAGAACGCACCCGGTTTTGTTAAAATCCATGAGCTTGTTGAGTGCTTAGTAGCTTTGCTCTGCCTTTGAAGACTTGTCTCTGTCATAATTTTGTTTTTAAAAGTTAAGTCTAATTTTATTACATTGGAACACTGTGAGACAGTAATCAAATTAACAAATATTGTTGCCCACCTATTATTTGCAAACACTGCTCTAAATACTAGGGGTGTGCACACGTAAGACAAATATCCTCATCTCTTGTTTCCTAGAACCTAATAAGAGTGTCAGAGTATAAATGCATGCAGTACCAAATGAACAGTCACTGCTCAACGAAGAACAATACAATGATTAATTGCCAAATTTACCAACAGGTGTATGTAGGGGAGAAAAAGATCATGTGATAAAAATTAAACATTAGAAAAATAGCAAAGAAGAATACACAATTAATTGTGAGTTGGATAAGCATGAACATTTTCATGAGAGGAATAGCATGGAACTGGGAATGAATAGCACAAGGTTGGAGGAAACAGTCTGAGGAGAGTAGAGATTCCAAATAGTAGGGGAGATTATCCAGCCCTGCGTTCTTGTTTAATTATTCAGAATATTGGAGCCATTTTTTCCATTGTTCAAGAGAACAGTCTGTGGATCCTGAGAAGCTACATAAGAAACTTCTGTACCTCGGCCACCTCAGTAAGTGTAGATTAAACATTGTCGATTCTGAGAAAACACATCTTAATGTTCAGAAAACTTACTGTTTTAACCTGAAAAATACAAAAAGGCAGGGTGGCCATAAAGTTTGTGTGCATTTTAAACTATGTATACGCACTTTAGTTTGTATAACAATAGATATAATTACTATTTACTATGGACTTGGAGCAAGCACTCAGCAGTGAACATCATAAGAACTGTTGTTTCCATGTAGATGAGAAAATTAATGTACTTATCAACTGACAGGACTGGATTTGTACTCTTGTCTTATTAGACTGTCTTCTTCTGCTACTGCTACGGCTACTGTGGCCTGTTATGTGTCAGCCCCAGAGATAAATCCTTTACGTATATTCCTTACATCAATTTATGAAGTTTTATTTATCCCCATTTTATGAATAAGGAACTGAGTTATAAAGAATTGCTGTGGTGAAAATTACAAATGTAACAATGTTAAGTAAAGCCAAGCTTGTTAATGTTGCATAACTAATAGGACATTTTTTATAAAAATGTTTTATGGGGTATAAAAAGCATTGATTTTACAGTGATAGACATAGTTATATAGATAATTGAAATTTGTACAGTTTAGCACAAGGGTGTTTCTCAGTGTAGGTCCTTTTCTGTGGGAGTTTTTACAGTAATCAATTTCTGAGATCTTATGGGGAAGAATTTTTAATTACAAGTTCTAAAATATTTTAAGCCTATTCACTGTAGCAGTAATTATTAGGATGAAAGAATGCCTACTTTTTTCAAGTGTGATAATTACTCTATAGAATTAGATGTTTCACAAGTAATTTTACAATTTTGTTAATTAAGATTAAAGTAATTATTTCTGCTCTCAGATTGCTTTAAACTAAGATTCTAGCTCTACTATAAGAAAAAAAAGATTATGTGAGAGCTCTAAAAGGCTTAGTATGTTACTACCAATAAAAAAGGGCAGAGTTAGAAGAATAGTTCATTAAAAATGCAAAGACAAAGAATGAAAAAGCATGTGGAGCATGGTGGCTCATGCCTGTAATCCTAGCACTTTGGGAGGCTCAGGTGGGAGGATAACCCTAAGCTGACAGGTTCAAGACCAGCCTGAGCAAGAGCGAGACCCCATCTCTGAAAATAGCCAGGCATTGCGGCCGGCCAGCACCTATAGTCCTACCCAGGAGACTTAGACCAGAGAATCTCTTGAGCCCAAGAGTTTGAGGATTCTGTGAGCTATGATGCCCCGGTACTCTACCAGGGCTAAGAGAGTGAGACTTTGTCTCGAAAGAAAAGAACGAAAATAGCGATTCAACGTTGGCTGATCATGGAGTAAAAGAGAGCTCACTGAAGAAAGCTTTAAAACTTAAAAAAAGAAAAACTATTTTTCTTCTCCCCCCCCACCCAGCTCCAGCCTTACCTTCTTGTTTAATTATTCAGGATATTGGAGCCATTTTTTCCATTGTTAATAAAGTGAAAAAAAAAAATTAACTGTATTAATTGTCCCTTGGGCAGCATCTGTGGCTCAAAGGAGTAGGGCACCAGCCCCATATGTCAGAGGTGGTAGATTCAAATCCAGGGGCAAAAAACTGCAAAAAAAAAAAAAAAAATTGTCCCTTCAGTGGTTTCACTATTAAAACCCTTCTTTTTAGCCCAGCCAAACCTTTTATGTACTGTCACACTTGGTGACCTTTAAAAAACTAAAAAACCATCACAGGAAATGGGTAGGCAGTGCTTAGTGAGGTAGGTCCTCCTAGCCACGGATTAGGGAAAACTAATGAATTGCAACACTACTATGCTATCTGAACACTCAGTTCCTAATTCTGTTCCTCTTCTTTTAGTTAAAATACAGGTATTACAAACATTATAAATGAAAGTTGATGCATATTGAGCTCAATTTCCTGGATGACACACACATAAAATGACTGCTTTTGTGTCTTACAGTCACATATAGAACCTGATCTGATACTTACAGTTATTTTTCCCATCAATCATTATCACATTGAAAATTATCCCTTAAAGAATATAAAACCACTTTATTCCTTAAGATACCAGAAAATCAGACTTACAGGAAATGGTGATACACCTATGAGGCAAAAGTAAATGGCTAAACATTTTTTATTCTCAAAGAACCCCTGCTTTTTCTTAAGCAAAATAAAATACAAAGCAAATTAGAGAATCAGGCAGGGTGCGGTGTCCCACACTTGCAGTCACACTTGACTACTTGTAGTCCTAGCACTTTGGGAAGCTGAGGAAAGAGCATTGCCTGAGGTCAAGAATCTAAGACTAGTCTTGTTGTGTTGCCCTAGTCTCTACAAAAAAAATAAAAATAAGAAAAATCAGTTGGGCACGATGTACTTGCCTGTAGCCATAGCTACTCGGAAGTGTAAGGCAGGAGGATCACTTGAGCCTTAGGTTTCAAAGCTACAGTGACTTGGGATCACACTGCTACACTCCAACCTGTGTAACAGAGATCCTATCTCTAAAAAATAAAAAAGGTTTTTAAAAGTAATGATATCCAGTACTCTCATCAGGAGACCTTTCTTTCTATACTATCCTCTCCTCCAAAAAAAGGCTTATAAGCCCTCTGATACAACTATTTTAAGGACAGAATGAAGATTCTTGTCTTGAATGCTCTGCCCTTTACCAAAAAGATACGCTTCTACCTTCAACCTTCTGGTATAAATATTTCCCCCTTTAAAATTTACTAGGTAACATTAACATAGTCTTTCAGTTTTTCTGTGAATAAGCTACAAATTTACTCTTATATAGTGTATTTTATTCCTAAATATTTTATTTTTCATATTGTGTAACTAAGATTATATTATCATACTTTAATCAATGCTATACTTTCCTCTTTCTGTAAAATAAGAAAATTTAGGGCAAAAGTGATACCAAGAAGTAAGACATATTGTTGCTGCAGTGAACAATATAAGAGAAAAGGCAAGTAGAAGGTAGCGGAAACTACAGAGGGGGCTGTGTAGAGAGATGGCAACATAGCTCGAGTTAGAGTGTAACTCAATGAAAGAAACACATGCTAGAAATCATGGTAGAGAGCTGAGAGTGCTAATAAATGTAAACTTCATCTTTCAACATATTTTATAATCACGTTTCATAAATGTATTCTCGTCTGTGAACTTGCACATTCATCTTCACAGTAAGTTGGTTCCCGCATTACTGTTTCTTATCTCTTTCCTTCTTAACACCTATCAAAACACTTAATTGAGGCAGGAAACAGCAGAGCTGCTGCTTTCATGTCATATTCTCAATGATAGTTTGTTCTCTATCTCTATAGTTTGAACTCTAACTCTTGGTTAGAGTTCCAAGCAGTGCAGCATGATCACGAAGCCAGACTGGCCGAGGACACTACCAACTAACTTGCTACCAACTAGTTGCTTGATCTCGGGCACATTACTTAACTTCTCTGTTCTCCATTTCTTTAACTGTAATGAGTTAGCACTTATCTCAAAGAGAATTAATGAAGAGTAAATGAGAAATTTGTGCAGAATGATTAGAGTGCCTAGAAGACAATAAGCTCTCAGTACATATTGGCCCTTCTATAATTATTATTTTAGGAACTTAATTCATTGATTGGGTTATGCCATAATGACTAGCAAATATCAGTGGGTCAATTTAAGAAAGTGCATTTCTCACACACACTACATGTCCCGCGAGGGTCTGTAGGGAAGTCCTGCTCATGGAAGTCACTCAGATGTGCAAAGTGATGAAGATTCCTTATCAATGCCTCTTTTCCTGATTTCTAAAATGGAGAGAAGGGAAGATGGCAAATTGTGCGCTGGCTTTACAACTTTTGTCTGGAAATGTCTCACTTATGCTCACATTGTATTGACTTGGGGGGAGTCACATTAGCATGACTAGCGAGGGAGCAGTACAGCTCTACAGTGTGTTCATCAGGGAGGATAAGAGTTTTTAGCTGTTAGTCTGTCCGTCAGAATCTGTATTTTTGTACAATCTTGATGGGATTGGAATCTGTGCACAGAAATCTTGACTCAATAATTGCCCCTAATTCTTTAGCCAAGTGGAAATTCAAGTTCTCATGTATTTTATGTGTGTATTTAGTAAAATATTCCTTAGTTTCTTTCACTCTTTCCTGCATTGCATTTTGTCACTAAATATCAGAGAACCAATTAATATTTTCAGTAATGCCTTATCAGGTAAATTAGGTTTTACCCTGGTCCTATGAAAAGTGATCCATTCCTAGGGGAGGGGTTGCAGCGACCCTTTAAGGAAAACAAGGTAGATTTTCATAAGTTGAAAATGTACGTATCAAAAATGTCATTGAGGAAATGATGAGTATCTGAACTCTATGTATGCTAAAAATGACACCAAATCCCATTTAATACACATCATTACATCAACAGTAACATTCTAATATAACCTAATTGAAAATCTTCCCTTTATGAATTACTGTTTAGCTGCTCTTTCATAGCAATTATATACAACAGTTATGAACAAAACATACATGTGATATTCAATGTTATAAACATCAAAAAATAAATTAATTAACATATGTGACATCACATTCACCTTCTCAGTTGACGTCATGGGGGTTATCATCCATAAGATTATAAATGTTCATGCATTTATAAACCCCAAAACAACTTCAGTGCAGCATGATTACCTATGTAGCTGGGAAGGTGATAGTTTAATGACTCCTGTCTGCTCACCAGGCGGCTCTGCAAGTACAAGAAATCTAAATTAGCCCTCTATGAAAATAAGTAAACCAAATGAGGCATTCAATAAAACCCTCAAAGCAATAAAAATATACTGACCTACATAGGGATATCATGGAATAAAATTAAGTATTGATTATACTTGCAGATTGCTAGTAACTGTCGCATTTATACTTATTATTACAGTAGCTGTTTACTGTTGTTCTGGAATGACTCACCTGTTGCAGAAGAAAATGGCAAAGAATAACTTACTACACTGAAATATTAAATGGAAGGAATGATGGAAGAGCAGTTTCAGTTAAACTGTGTGCTGGTAGATAGATGGATTTCAGGATGAAGAATGAAAACACAGTGAAGAACATATGAGTGAGAATAAAAGGCATAGAAATGCATGGTACCATTATACTGCAGGAAAGTATTAGCAGCACTAAGAACTTCGCCTAATGCAGAATAGGTGCTCAGTAAATTTTTTTTTTTTTCTTTTCTTTTTTTTTTTTTTTTTTTGAGACAGAGTCTCACATGTCGCCCTGGGCAGAGTGCTGTGAAATCACCGCTCGCAGCAGCCTCAAATTCTTGGGCTTAGGCGATTCTCTTGCCTCAGCTTCCCAAGTAGCTGGGACTACAGGCACTCACCACAATGCCCAGCTATTTTTGTTGTTGTTGTTGCTGTCATTGTTGTTTAGCTGGCCCTGGGAAGATTTTAACCCAGCAGCCCTGATATAGTGGCCATTGCCCTAACCACTGTGTTACAGGCGCCAAGCCCAGTAAATATATTTTTAAATGAAAACATGGAAGGAGGGAGGGAAGTAAATAAATGGATAAGAACTTGAACAGAAAACAGACAATGATACCTTAGATTAGCAACCTGGCACAGATGTCAACTACAGTGGTGTTGGAACATAAAACCCTCTAATGATTCTTAACTTTCTAGTAAACAGTATTATCCATCAAAAAAATGAGGATACAAGGAAAAAATTGTCTATATATTCTATGTTTTAGTTCATTTGTTGTAACAAAATACAGGTTGAATATCTCTTTTCCGAAATGCCTGGGACCAAAAGTATTTCAGGTTTCAGATTTTTTTTAGATTTTTGGAATATTTGCATGTCTGTATTGAGTTACGTATAGGATGGAATCCAAGTCTAAACATAAAATTCATTTGTGTTTCGTATTCGAGTTCTGACAACTAAGTTTGCACATTCATCCTAGAAAAATTGCTATACACCTCCGTGCTGAATGTCATCACAGTCACCTTCAAAGTTCTCCCCTTGGGAAGCTGTGGGCCATTACCAGTGCCTATTTCACTCTTCAAAGCAGTTTTGGAACTTTTTCTGGAGTGGCCATCAGAGCTGTTGTTATATTACCCTTGGTGTCCCAAATGTCATCAAAATGTCTTCCTTTCAATATTTCCTTCATCTTTGGGTAAAGAAAAAAAAGTCATTGGGGGCCAGATCAGTTGAGTAGGAAGGGTGTTCCAATAGAGTTATTTGTTTACTGGCTAAAAACTCCCTCGCAGACAGTGCCGTGCGAGCTGGTGCATTGTTGTGACGCGAGAGGGCACACATCTTTCTCATGCCAAGATTTCCTGTTTCTCTATCAATGTTTACTTGGTTAGCTATGATTCTCACAGTCAGCTGATGATTTTGACAAACAATTCCAAGAATGTTTGCAGTTTTCATCAGTTCTGCTTGTTATTGGCTGCCCTGGCCTCTCTTCACCAGTGATTCTTTCTTACTCCTCAGAAAAACGTTTAATCCAGAAAACTGCTGTTTTCCTTATGGCATTATCCTCATAAGCTTGGACTAACATGTTCCTGATTTCATGTCCACTCTCGCCACGTTTAACAAGATATTTAATGTTTGTTCATTGCTCTCATTCAAGCTCTGAAATTTTTGCAACAGCACACAAAAATACACAATAGTGAATGCTACACATTAACACAAACACAGTTGGGAAATATACTCATATACCAAGGTTTGTGATGGTGATTCATACCACATATTCTTTTTAATAATGGAGTGTCAGATTTAAATAAGTCATGCAGGAAAGAAGATTTCAAAATTTCAGGAAAGAAGTGTCTCATAATCAGAAGTTCTATAAGGAAATAACTTTCAGTATTTATCAGAAGCTTTAAAAATATAATTATGAAAGTACAATAGAAAATGCCAATGAAAAAGATATTATTGTGAGTGAAAAATATTTGCAAAAAAAAAAAAGGAAGGAAGAACACAGAATTGCAAAGGAACAATGCAAAGGTCTGAGATAGATATTGGGGGACCCGACCCCAGAACAAGCTCAACTGGGTCTACAAAGCCAATGGGACTCCCCCATCCGGTCCCATAACATCAAGGGTATATCCAGTTAGCAGAGCAAGGGTAATCGTCCTCTGAAGGGAGCCTGGAGTATACAGTAGACACAAAATATTACTTTACTATTTTCTACAAGGTACAGAATTAGCCCATATCATTAACCCCTTACAAACTTCCTCTAGCCCCATCTGTTCTTTTCTTTTCTATCCTCTGTCATCTCCTCCATCCTCCAGGAACTTGGCTTCTACTAGACTATCCAAGGCCATGGTCACCTGCACTTGCGGAAGAGTTCTTTTGGATTAGTATAGTCTCTGTATTTCTAGGGAGCTCATTTGTTAGGGTTATCATACAACGTCTATGAAAAAACCTGTATTTTTGTTGCTAGTATTGACCACCTTTCAGTAGGTAACTACACTTTTTAAAAGATTTTTCTACTTTCTGCTAAGGTTGGGGAAGGGAAAGAAAAAAGGCCAAGGTGGTGAGGAGGCTAAAAAATTACTTCGTACGAGGAGATTTAGAATGAAGAAAAGGAAGGTACTACTGGCGTGCTTTATAAATTCGTGGTGACTATTCCTATCATAGTCTGTGCAAACAGTACTCATGGGATTGGCTTATGGCTTGAGGATTAACTGTAATTTTAAAAGATGATACAGAGAAAGCAAACTCTGAATGCCTAATGTATCATTTATATTCAATTCCACTATATTTAAACTAGAAAGAATAAAACAAATATGATTCAGAAAGAATAGAAAATTTTTTCCAAGAGTTTATGTCTGTTCAAATGTTGAAAACCCTCAAATATGATCAAAAACTAACTCTCAATAAAGTAAGATAATTGCCACACAGATAAAGAGGAAAATACTAGGAGATCAGAGAACAAATATCTCAAAAACAAACAAAAAGATAGGAAAGGTAAATTTTGGATTTTAAAATAAAACAAAACATAGAAAAACCATTTGAAATAAACAGTATATTAGGATAATGATAGGTTTTCAAGTTATCAGTAGTGATTTTTTTTTTAAGTAGGCATGACCGAATGCAGTCTTTCCAAATCACGATGTAAACTAGCCTGTGATGTTGGAGCAGAGAATGACTTCCATTGAGATGCGTCATCTACTCTGCCCTTTATTCTCTGAGCTTGGGTAATAGCCCTTGGTTGCTTCTGTCTGTCCAACACCGGAAGTAGTAAGATGGCAGCCCAAACTGGACAGCAGCTCTCGTGTGTACCCTCTCCTTCCCAGTAGAAACACAGAAAAGTTATGCATTCCTTATAATTTCTTCTCCCAGTAGCATCCTTAACCTAAGTTGTCTCAGTGACACTACTCTCCACATCAGTGCTCAGCGAATATTACTGGTGGATGGAGTATTGGTACATCCTTCCTCATGAGAGAAATTAAACCTGGGGTAAAGGCCTAAGATCATATTTTAAACAGAGTTGTTTTAGGAATAGAGATAGTGAAGGAAAAGTTTGATTTTCATCACAAGAAGTATATAAATTTTATGGAGGTATATTGAAATTAAAAAATTAATTTGTATCACTTCATTATTGTGTGAGCATAAGAAATTTTACATGTATATGAAAGTCTTACTATTGTGAGGACATTTTATCAATTGAACTATTTATTTTGAAATATTTATAGATATATACGCATTTTAAGAAATAGTACAGAAAATTCCCGTGTGCCCTTTCCCGGGGTTCCCCTAATGGTAACCTCTTACAAATCATAGTCCAGTAGCACAATCTGAATATTCTAATTGGATATTTTGCTTTTTGTACTATTGAGTATTGATAATTCTTTACATATTCTGTATACTAGGATTTTGTCAGATACATGGTTTGCTAATTTTTTTCTCTAATTCTGTAGCATGTAGTTTTATCCTCTTACCGTATTCTTTTGTAGAGAAACGTTTTGAATTTTTATGAAGTCCCTTTTGTCAGTTTTTCATTGGATGGACTGTACTTTTGGCATAAAGTCTAAGGACTCTTTGTCTAGCTCTAGATCCCAAAGATTTCTTTTTTTCCTCTAAAATTTTTACCGCATATTTATAATTTTTGTGTTTGTGATAAATTTCAAGTTAATTGTTATGTAAGGTGTGAGACCTAGGTCAAGGCTTATTTTTGTTTTGGTTTGGTTTTTGCCTAAGGATGTTCACTTGCTCTGCCACCATCTGATGAAAAGGCTGACTTACCTCCTTACCTCCACTGAGTTTGTTTTATACCTCTCTCAAAAATCAGTTGAGCAAATTTGTGTGTCTGGTTCTCTGTTGTTGCAGTAATCTCTATGTTTATCCCTTCACCAGTATCACACATTCTTGATTGCTGTAGCTATACACTAAGTTTTAAAATCAAGTAGACTGATTCCTCATGCTTTATCCTTCCATTACATTAATTTTAGAATAATCTTATTTATGGCTACTAATAGACTAGCTGGGAAATTGTGATAGGAGTTATATTAAACATGTATATCAATTTGAAGAGAATTATGTTTTTACTATGTGGAGTCTTCCAAACCGTGAACATGATATGTGCCTTTCCATCTAGTGATTGTACATTTTATTTTTATTTTTGTGTCTATGTATTTACTGCTAGTGTATAAAAATACAATTGTTATTCTCGTGTTTTTTTTAAATCCTGCGACCTTGCTACTCAGTCTATTACTTCTATGAGTTTATGATAGTCACATTATATGCAAACAGGGACAGTTTTATTTTTCATTTTCCTATCTATATTCTATTTTATTTATTTGTTTATTTGTTTGTTTTTGCCTCATTGTATTGGCTGAAATTCCACTATTATTTTGAATAAAAGTGATAGGAGCACACATCTTTGCCTTGTTTCCAGTTAAGGGGAGAACACTCAGTCTTCCATTTTTAAGTAGAAAGTTAGGTGAAGGGTTTTTTGTAGATGCTTTCATCAACTTGAGGAAATTTGTTTTTATTCCTATTTATCTGAAGTTTTTTGTTATGGATAGATAGGGGTTGAATTTGGTCAAATGCCTTTTATAATGATTAATATGATTTTCCTTCTTGATTCATCTTCAAATATTGAACCAGCTGTTATTGTAGTAAACTATATTGATTCTATTGACTATTACAGATTTCCCTCTAGGTACTGCTTTAGTTGTGTCTAATAAATGTCGATATTTTTATTATGATTTTTATTCAGTTCTGTGTTCTTTTTTGTTTTTCCTCAATATATTTAATATATTCCTGGCTCAAAATCTGCTTGTTGATTATGTGTAAGTTTTACTATGTGTTGCTGAATTCTATTTGTCATATTGAATACTGTTTTGTAGTTTCTTCCTATGTACTGTTTTTGGTTTTTGTATCAGGGTGAAATTAAGTATAACATTAATTGAGAGATATTTCCTTCTCTTCTATTTCTGGAAGAGATTACATATAATTGGGGTTAATTCTTTAGATTCTTAACAGAATTCTTCAGTGAAACCATCAAGACCTAGAGATTTTTTGATGAGGGTAGTTTTAAATATCATAAGTTTCCTTATTTTTTATAGAGTTATTCACAATATCTATTTTACCTTGAATGAGTTATGGTAATTTGCATTTTTGGAGGAATTGGTCCATTTTGTCTAAAGTGTCAGATTTATATGTGTAGAGTCTTTTGTAATATTCCTTCATTCTCCTTTTGATGTCTTCAGAGTCCGTAGTGATACCCGTTTCACTTCTGATACTGGAAATTTGTGTCTACCCTTTTCTTTGTCAGCCTTGCTAGAGGTGTGTCAATATTATTGATTTTTTTTTCAAAGAAGGAACTCTTTGTTAATTTGTCTCTGTTTTCTGTTTTCAGTTTCACTGATTTTTATTGATTTCTGCCTTTTTCTTTATTGTTTTCTTCTTTCAACTTGCTTTGTTCTTCTTTTCCTATGTTCCTAAGGTGGACGTTTCCATTATTGATTTGAGGTGTTTCTTCTTTTCTAATGTATGCATTTAGTATTATAGATTTCCCTCTAGGTGCTGCTTTAGTTGGGTCTAATAAATGTTGATATTTTTATTATGATTTTTATTCAGTTCTGTGTTCTTTTTTGTTTTCCCTCGAGAATTCTTTTTTGATGCGTGGGTTATTTTTCCTGCCTTCTTGTGGCTTACTTGATCATCTTCAAGAATTTCATTTTGACTTATCTACGTTTTTGAGTGTATCACTGTGTATAGTGTGTTTAGTGGTCGCTCTGAGGTGGCGTCATTCTACCAGTCCAGTTGGTATACAGAAACTTCACATCCCTTTATCTTCCGCCGTTTGTAGTATATTTGTCTTAAATATTACCTCTACTCCTGAGCTCAAGGGATCCTCCTGCCTCTGCCACCCAGAGTGCTAGAATTACAGGTGTGAGCCACCACGCCCAGCCCAATAGTAGTTCTTTTTATACAGCCCTTCTATTATTGTGTGTTTTTTTACAATGAAGTTATAGATGACAAAATTATATAGCCACAAAATCTAAAATGTTCTTCAAAATTAAATCACATTTATCAATGACTATACATGTCTACAGATTGTTTAAGTAAAATACATGTTTTAATTAATTCATTAAATATTTATCAAAAATATACTGTGAGTCAGACATTGTGATAGAGATAAAAGGATGTGAGAAACATACACAGGCCCTGCTTGAATCAAACTTAAAGTAGTGTTCTCCTGCGCTAAAACATCAAAATAATAAATGAAATTGAATCTCCCGTGAAAGCATTTTATATATTTTTATGAATAAAACTGCTGAGGAAAACTAGAATGGTACCTTTTGAGTACATTACTCCTAATACTATGTGCAAAAACCTTATTCCTCAGGCACTAAGATTTATCAACCACATTTATTGAAATTAAATTGAAAACAAAAATTATATCATGAAATGTTTCATTAGATGTACAATGGACATATTTCAGTTGTTTCTGAAATATCTTGTGGATTTTTAATATTGGTTTAGCTTGTAAAAGACAGTTTTACCCAATGATGGCCATGGTTGTTAATGGTTTACATTAGTGGAAAGCTGTAAAATCATCTAAGGACTCTGTTAGCATTAGAACAATAATTTACCAAGACAATTACCACATACTGGAATTTTTTGCAGCTCTAATTCAGTATTATTAATAATGGATAAAATTGCACTTTTCTCAGGTTGCTGTGGGCAACAGGGAATTATTTCAATGAATATTTCAGCACATTATTTTAATCATTGTTCCACCAAATCCAAGTGGGCAATATTTTATACTTCTTAATTCAGTCTACTAAGAACCAGGGTCATTAAATTGCAAACTATTTGTAGTGAGGTCTATCCTGTGATTTACAAGGCTTGTTAAAAACAGTGTAAAAGAAAGCAAACAGTGCCATGAATGCTTGTAATTTGATGCTGCATTTGTTACTAAATTCCCCATGATTAATGTTTTAGTAAAAGGAAGAACATTGTAAAAAAATAATTTAAGGGCAGAGATAAGTGTTATAATGCCTAAAATATAAGAATGTTGCTATCTTAAGTTTTATTCATTTGTAGAAGAAACGTACAAAAAAACTAACTTATGTAAATATCTCAAAAATCATCTTAATTTTCCACTGTGACCAAAGAAATAAAGCTTCAATTCTATGGAAAAAAAATGTATTTCTAGTTATGCACTGTTACTAATAGGAATTATTCTCTTGCCATTCTTAGCCAATTGCATGATTTCTGGCGTTTGGATTACTGGGAAGATGATCTTCGTCGAAGGAGACGATTTGTTCGCAATGCATTTGGCTCAACTCATGCTGAAGCTTTGCTCAAAGCTGCAATAGAATATGGTTAGTACCAAAGTTTTTTACCCCAAAATACTTCTGAATGTGAAGTCATTCCTTGTGGTTGAAAATTTATATTTTTCACTGTTGTTTATTTAATGTTCTCCACTTCATAAGACAAATATATAATCAATGCAATATTTCTCACACCAGATATATTTTCAACCCTTCAACCTCTTTTTAAGAGATTGAAAGATTCTACATAGTTGATTATTAACCAACATCCCTTTCATATAGCCCGGAACATGAGTATAATCAATTTCTTTCTCAGTGTCTTTCAGATTTTGGTAACCAAGACCCATGTTAAAAAAAAAAAAAACACATATATATTACATTGTGATCTTATACTCAAACTTGTATATTTTTATGTAAAACATATTTTTATTATAAACTTACGTATACTGTGTGAATATACATGTACTACATACACACGTATGTATAATGTTTGCATATATTCATACATATATATATTCTTGCATATATAACTAAAACATATGTTTTATTAGTTACCTCTTTACAGGATATTTTGTGTTTTAATCCCCTTTACTCTTCTTAGTTTAATAAAATAAGATGAAATAAGTAAATAAAATAAAAAATCCTGTTACACTCTGTCAACTTAAGTTCTCAGTCTTCCAAATTAAGTTTGGAAAAGATGTTCCCCCATTCACAATATCATCAACTGTCACACTACAGTAGAACTCTATCTTCTATTGTCTTTTATGAAATTTACAATAAATAGTGAATATCAAAATATTTTTGTACTTTCATAAAATGCTGCCACTTGTCCATTAAGAAGTATGCTTAGGCATATTTGGAGTATTTGCCCATTTTTAAATGCTCTGACAGGTTAAACATATCAGAATTTTATAAATCACATAGGCTGAGGAAATAGCAATCATGAGCACTGTTTATATATTTTTGTTAATATCCACTTTTCTTCTCTCAATTACTTGTTTTGTTATACTAATTTTCATTTATTCTGGAGTAATAAATGAGCCATCTGTTTTAAAATTCACCATAGTTGGTAAATTGTTTATATTATGCTATAGTTTATATCATGTTATACCATTCATGTTCTTAATGATTTGAACAGGGAAAACGCTTAATCTTAATAAAAAGACAAGCTGTGTGAAGCTTTTGAAATTTGTTGGCCCAGGAACCTCTTAATTGCAGTAACTTAGTCAAAACATACTAAATAAACACATAAAGACTCCCTCTGAAGCTATTGTACCCAGGATAAAAGTTACCAGGTAGCTTTATATAGTAAAAGTAACTATGGAAAGAGCTGTGCTGGAAAAAATTATAGTTGGCCTCACTGTAGGCCAGTTTCTATAATCAAATCAAAGAATCACTTAAGGATTTTAATACCCTAAGTATTTGATAACAAGTTAAAATGAGGTTTTATCTTTATGATCCTATAAGAGAGATTGGTAGAAGTATCTGCCTACTTAGCAGTAGCATGCTTTATAATATGAACTTAAAATTATTAAAACTTCATTTAATATATGCAGTCATTTAGACTTTTTCATCCTGAATTCATCTCATTTCAAATTAGAAACATGTGCAGAGAATTTGTGACAGACGTTTAGGCTACAGTGGTGTCATTAGTGATGCTGAATTGCCAAAGTTTTAATTATATTGGCCTCATTGTACAATATTCCATATTCTACAGGTTACTTTATAAAAACATTTTATTAGAAAACTGGTTCTTTTGTTTCTCCTTAAAGGTGAATAATTTTTGTGTTGAATTTGTAAAATATTTCTGTTAGTAAACCAGTGTGGGCCTGTCAGAAATAAATTTTAGAATCTTTTTTTTATTTTATTTTTCTTTACATATACATGTGTTAATTAGGTTTCCACTTTTTCCCTTCACAGAATTTAAAAGGCTTAAAATTTAATAACAATAACAATGTTTAAGATAAGGATTAGAAACAAAAACCACTTATAGAATGAACAAAGATAAATACATTCAGAAAAGAAAACAACTACTGCATCGAAATATTAAGCAATATTAGTAATAATAATGCCAAGAAAGTAACATTCACATTGTCAAATAAGACATTATAGAGTGCTTTGACTCTGAGGCTCAGTATGAAGTGATCAGATAACTTCTTTTTTTTTTTCCAAAGTCTCAAAAAATAGACAACTAATATTATATAAATAAAAGCAAAGGAGAGTTTCAAAAACCAGATCATGCCAAATCTTATAGACAATAGAAAAAGAAGAAATATTTCAGAATCATTCTGCTTGATCTAGATACACCTGATATTGAAATTTTTAAAATATTTCTATATTTTAGTAAACCAATGCCAAAGCCTGTCAGAAATAAATTTTAAAATCTTAAACCTTAAAATTTTTGGAGACCGATAGATGCATTTTAGTAACAGTAACTATTGTTAATGAACCTACACTAAAAAATCATACTCTCATTCTGAAATAGATCAGAACCATAAGTGATGCTATTCGCTATGTGTAGTGTACGTGTATTTTAAAATAGTCATGAATTTTCAATGGCGGATCATCAGCAGTATCCAGAATGTTTTATCCCTCTCGAGTTGGGTTCTTTTCTAAAAGGAAAGAGGAGTATGTTTTTATTTTAAACATACTAAGAACTCAGACCACACCTATGCCATAAAATATTCAAAACATCTATACGATTCTTTATGTTAGGGTGAATCCATGGCCATTTTCAAAGTTAAATTCATGGAATGGAAGACAAAAGAAAACTAAAGCAATTCTACCTCCAAAAGCAATTTCTTCTAACCTTCATCACAGTTCACTTCTTTGGACTTTTGCAACTGATGAGAGAGTTGGCAGTAAAATATGGAGGATATAGAGAGGGGGAATGGGGAGTCCTAATCTCTACTTAGGAATAGAGGGAGGGATTACAAGCTGTTAAAAGAAAAACGTAGTCTCATGCCTTCTTCCTGCTTCTTAATGTGCCCTGTGGTGTATGTGGAATATTCCTGCAGAGGAAATAGGACAGAGAAGATAAGGCAATGGGAGCGCTTGAGGCCAGGAATTTGAGAGCAGCCTGGGCAACATAGCAAGACTGGACCCTCCTCTCTTAAACATTTTTGTAAATTTAGCTGGTGTTGTGGTATGCATCTGTGATCCTAGTCACTGGGGGTGGGGTTCAGAGATAGGAGTTGGAGGCTGCAGTGAGCTATGATCACCCCCACCACACTCCAGACTGAGCAACAGAGGGAGACTCTCTAATGGAAGGAAGGGAGGGAGGAAGTTAGGAGACAGGAAAGAAAAGAAAGAGTTAAGCATTTAAAGAAAAGCAAATGTCAGTAATTATTACATAGCACTTCATCCAGTAAAAGTAGATGTTGGAAAACTTAATTTAAAACAGATCTTGTATACAGGGTGGCCATAAAGTTCGTGTGCGATTTGAAACAGTCTGCACATGAATTTTATGGCCACCCTGTATTTAAAAGAAAGATGTTGTATTCACAATTGCCAGGATATCCATATAAAAGTTAAGGAAAAAAAGAAACCAGCACATTATCTGAAAACTCTTCCACTAAACATTGAAATCTATTTAAGTATTTTGTAATCTGGCAGCGTTCAGACTAACAGCCAAATGACTGAATGTTTTGGAGTTTTGTAGGCATAGATTGAAAATTTGCACAGGTTTGCAAATTCTGAGTGAGCTTTTAGGATATTAATAATAACTGAAATTGAAATTACTCCATCCTTTATGCTAGATATAATATTCCAGTTTCCCTACTATTAAATTCTATCTTGAAAGTTAAACATTAAATGTATAGAATCTCTGAAAAAAAAATTAATCAAAAAATGTTTGTATTCACATACATAGTAGCAACAAAGTATGTTTTAGGAACAAAAGAATATTTTATCAAAGGAACTTTCAATATGGCTAAAAGTATTTGAATCAATAATCAAAATTTTCAGATTTTTAGATATGTATATGCTAGAAAATCATCTTAAATTACTCAAAAAGGGAATATTTACATGGCCATCAGAACAACCCTTAGAGGTTGAACCACTGCTTGAGTCTCACCTAATGTAGTGGACTGTATTTCAACAAATTGACTCTGTATTAGTATAACACAAATGAAACTGATTTAGCAGATTTCATGTTTAATGAAAATATTTTGAGTCACTGGATTTTTCCTGATATCCCAAAGTCAGCCAAACATTTTAGATTAAATTATGTTTAAATTTTTCATGTGATAGTAAAGAACATTTAGCCAGAAATATTCTTTGGATTTCATGACATTATTTTCAAACAATTTATTTGGAGCTTCAAATAGAGTATAACAATGTTTTTTGTTTTATTTTGTTTTGTTAACAAGCAAACAATCAGAATTGGATATAATTTCAAGGAAACAAAGGGCAATAATTTTATTTCATGTTTACTTTGAAAAGCTTTCCCTTCGATTTCATTATTAAAACTTGGTTGACCTTTTTTAGTTGGAAAATATCCTTTACACTGATGGAGTTTTTCATGCTTTTTAGTAATGAGTTGAATAATTTATGAGGTTGTCATGTGCAAAAAATTTTGTGTGATCTGATATACTTTCAGCCTCTGGTGTGGGAATATGATTAATAAAAACCTAGAGGCATGTAATTTTTTCCCTGATGTTTAATGTTCCAGTTTCACATGTATTGAATGTGTTATTTAGGTGTGTTCTAATAGTAAAATCTCATACAAGTACAAATTTAATTGATTTCCAGAAATTTTACAGACCATAGCATAGGAAGAATATAAGGAAAATATTTTAGAACTCATAAACTCATCTTCTGTCCTCCATGGTTTTCTTCTTTAGGGCAAATTAGCTAATAGGGAAATGACTGAAAAGGAGGATTTTATATATTGCTCACATATTAAAACAAAACCTAGACTAGTCAACTCTGGTACATTTCTCATGCTTGAAGATCATGGATGTCAAAGAATGGTATGAATTCTTAATAAGTTTGGTTGTCTTTGTTGACTGTCAGTGATCATTTAGGGCCTCTGTTTCCCTTCCATAAAATTACAATGTTATTGTGTGAACAATGTTTCATCAAAACCCAAGATCTCAAGTGCCTCCATGTCTGTGATCAAAGACATGATCTTAAATAGGTCTGATCAGGCATCACAGAAGAGGGCAGGCTGCTATATCCTGAGGAAAAAAAAAACAAGGAGCAAAGATGACAAAGTTAATCAGTCATTTCTTTGGCAATAAATAATAAGATAAGCTGAGAACTGCAAATGAGAACATTCTTAGGTTCCTCAGAGATGTGTCTGCTTAACACCTGATTTATCTAAGCTTGTGAAGCCATCAAGATATGACCTTGATGAATAAAAAGCAGCTCTGTAATGAATCTGGAATTAAATTAGTTTTGATGGAATGTGCATGGCTACTGTAATGTGCTAGTTGCAGTCATCAAGAAATAAGAAAGGCACTGAGAAGAAAATGCACAAGACCGCTGTGCAGTGGTTGAGAAAGAAGCTATCGAATGATGTGACTTCGTTTTTCAAAGAGTCTGTGGTTATTACAACATTTGAGAAAGAAGTTTTGATATTTTTAACATAATAACCTATAGCTTGTGTTATGTAAATACTATACTAAACATCTTGATCATTATTCATTGATAATTCCATTTTAGGTGGCATTTTGTTAATTGGATATCCATATTTGGAAGAAATAGGTGATCTGTTTATGGTTAAAATAATAAATTTATTGACAATTTAATGTTGTAAATTTTTTTAAGCAAGGGAAAGACAGGGAAATGTCTGTCAGCTCTTTTAGGTGTCAGTGTCATATTTTAGTAACATAGCCATGTCTTCACCCTGTGTTTTTCACTTTCTTAAAATAATTTAAATGGATTACATGGGGTATAAATGTGTGCAATTTAAAACAGTAAGCTATTTTAAACTGCACGACTTTAAATTGTATGGGAACTTTATGGATACCCTGTTTAAAGGGGAAGTTACAAAATATGCTCATAAAATGCATTTTACAGATATTATATAGATATTTTTATATCACTAAATGTTCCAACAAGCCATTCATTTTTATGTTGAAGATCCAGATTGTAGACTTTAAGCAGATTCAGAGAAATCAAGTAACTATTAACTTAAAAGCATTTATGAAATAGCTTCTACATGGCATGCATGTGCTAGATTCTAGAGTTGGAAATGGAGACAAATGGTTTCTGCCATCTAATAACACGTATTTTAGTTTGTGATTTCAACAGGGATGGAGGTGGGGATGTGCCACTGGCTTCAAGGAAACCAGGAATGCTGCTTAAAATATCTGACCACACAGCAACAACAAAATAGCTCCCCACACCAACAACAAAAACACCAAAAATCTAACCTGAAGTGTCAATAGTCTAGTAGAAAGAAAGAAGCAGAGGGAGATAGTCGTCCCTAAAAGAGCAGAGGGGAGACTTTGGCTCACTGAGCCTGGTTGGAATGGGGTTCCTAGAAGTAATGACTTACAAATTGTCCCAAGAGAAGATTATGAATTTACTAGGCGATTAGGGAAACAAAAGCAGAGGTAACTACAAAAATTACCAAGCCATGGAGGCATAAAGGACCCTAACTTACTCCTTTGAATGCCCCCAATACTTTGCATTTAATGGTAAATCACTTTGTAAAGCTTTGAGAAAGTATTTTTATTTAAGATGTTTCATGTTTTTGTTCATACAAAACAAAAATCATTTGAGAACAAGAGTTAGATCTTCTATCTATTCCATTTGGAGCATCCACATTAATAAGATTTGGGGGGCTTATTGCCTAGTAAGTACTTTTTATTTTATTGATAACTGATGAATTTCAAGTATACACACAGTTGTTAACCACTGCATTCGTCACTTTGGGTAACAGCTGTAAAGGATGCATTTCCTATGGCCTCGACTGGATTATTGCTGAGTGACATGGAACTACTTTTTATTACTGTTCATAATCTTGTTTATATTCTTTTAGACTAATTTATGGTAAGGTATATACCCAATTGCCTTTATAAATAATTATAGTATGGTATGATAAATATTTTTCCCAGTGTGTGTTAAAAATCCCAGAGAAGCCTAGTAAAGAGGGTTACCTAACTGAAAAATTATATTTTAGCTGGATTTGAAAGGGCAAATGAAAATCCTCCGAAACCAGTGCATGAGAGGGTAGAATTGTGGAGAAAGAGACCACATAACACTATATAATATATTGAAGGGATGGAAAGGACCCTCAGATGATGGAACACAGGAGAGTGAAGGGGAATGACAAGAAGATGAGGCTGGAGAAGTAGCCCGTGGCCATCCTGTGACGGAGATTGTCAGCAGAGCCTTTAAAGGATTTTTTTTAGAAAAATGACAGACCATAGAAATAGTGGTAGATAGAGCTAAAATACAAACTAAACACTATCGTTTTACTTTACTGTAAACACACTTGGAAGTTTCTTAACTGCGAGGGCGAGGAACATCTCCCCACTGTGAAGTTTAGCTGCTGATTTTTGGTTGATAGCCTGTCATCAGTAAAGATATCAAAACAGATTAACTTAGTATCATTCACAAGATGTGTGTTCTATGTCATTTATAAAAACATTTTTAAATGCTTTTGGTGTTTTTAAAAGTACTTTTTAGTAACCTGTGTCAGCACCATCCTTTATGCTCCTTTTTTTAAATAGAGACATGTTTGTTAATTGCCTCTGTCTTCCACGGAAGTCTGTGAGCCAGTTGCTGACCTGTCCCAAAAGTCTCCTGCCTTGTTTTCCCATAGTCTCATATTTTTAAAGTGAATTTTCCACATTGCACTTTGTGGCAGGTTTTCAGGAGAAAAACCAAGTGTCATTCCCAAGGCTAATGCCACCCACTCCCCATCTTCCCAGCACACTTTCAAGTTGTCCAGTTCATCCTTCCTTTCATTCCAAGCATTTTCAAACTTCCCATCTTCTCTTCTGCTACTCCCCTGCACAGAGACAGGTTCTGTCCTCTGTCCCTCCTCTCCTTCCTTTTCTTTCCCCTTTCCAGAAAAGAAACATATGAAATCTTTTAAAAAGCCAAGGGAGGAAGGCGCCTGTGGCTCAGTGAGTAGGGCACTGGCCCCATATACCGGAGGTGGCAGGTTCAAACCCAGCCCCGGCCAAAAAAAAAGGCCAAGGGGAAAAAAAAACACCCTTACAGAACGGGGAAAATTGCCCATTATCATTCACGTAAAGATAGCTGTCTTTACCAGTTAGCTGTATTTATTTAGGCCTGGTCTTTCTGCATATTTTATCATAGGAACTAAATACTGCCTGAAATACTCAGTGAAAAGATGAATAATGCATCATCTCTGCCCTTTATGACATTTACAAGGTTTCAAACTAGCCAAGTTTTCTATATATTTTATCATGGTTTTTCACAAGCGAAATATGCTATGTGATTTTTAATATAATAATACCCCATTTTAAATAAATCTCCCTAACTTCATGGCTAATCACAATCCTACCAATTAATATCCAGTCTAAAATGTGGAGAGATTCTATGCTTACTATCACGTATAATCCTAAAATATAGTTTATCAAATTTCCTTTAAAAAGCATAGAATTCAGTTTTTTTCATTGACTCCATTAAAAAGATTATTAAGTTAACATTTCATGCTTATATAGTGTTTCGCTTAAATTCAATAATATTTTCTTGCATCTTTTTAATTGCATTTTTCTGTTTAAAAATGCTGTTTATAAATATCCTCTTTGTTGGTGTGCTATAAGAAATATGCTTACATATGAATATTTTGAATTAGGAATAAATGAAATTCCGTTTTTGCTGTCAGAACCAAATTGTAAAGATGCATTGCCTGTCTTTGAAAACCAGTATACTCTATTAGCAGCCCTGTCAATATAAAAAGTGCCTTCCATTTCCACCTCTTGCTCTAATAACCTTCCCTGTGTTACTCTGAGGCAGTTCACATAATCAGAGTATATTGTCAGCTTACTGGAGTTGGGGAAGCATGAAATGAAAATCACGTTAATATTGATCCAGTTCTTTCACTTGCACACGTCCTTGATGTCCTTTTCCACTGAGCAATAACTGTTGGGGTTATGTAGCCATTTTCTCACCTTCTTTCTTAAATTCCAAACAATTGTTCATAACCATAACTAATCTGAATAAGAATCTAACACTTGGATATAATTTCTGTGAACATTAATTCTTAATACTCACATTGCTAATACTGCATGTGCAGTATACCACTGAAATATTTTCCCCCAGCTTTTTAGAGAACAGCCTACTGAATGCATAATGTCTGTGTATCGTTTAAAACAAACAAAAGTCTGCAGACATTCCTCTCGAGTAGAACACAAAGGATGCTGTATTCTAATTTTGAGTAATTTAATGTTATACTAAAATGGACTCAGGTAACGATGATCATTTCTAATGAAGTTCATTTCATTGTAAATTTGAAGCTATTATGTTGGGTTTTTAATTTTATGGTAGTGTAGGTAATACCTATTTTAGATTATACACTATGTTCTATGTCAACAAAAGTAAATTGAAGTGGGAATCATCATTAGATCTGATTAGTTCAGACTAAAAGTACCCACAACTAAGAAAGGAATTTGGTATGTGAACTTTCCAGATTTTATATCTATATTTATTAAATGTATTCAATAACTGCTCAGACTTAAAACTTGTTTGAAACAACAAATGGAAACAGTTATTTGTAGAAATACTTGCCTTCATAACATGATTTTGTATTAATAAAAGTAAGGCTCCTAACTCAGCATCGGGTATAAAATAATAAAAAGATACTGAAGATTTCTAGTCAGTATTTCTAATTTAGTGTTTTTTATTCAGTATCATTAAGCTTTCACTACTGGAATTTATGAAAGCCTGATTTGATTTTTTTGTCCTTAATTTTTAATGGAAAAGTAGTCTTTGCTTTTATATCACCATAATTCATGTTTCTTAAAGGAGGAAATACTCTGTCTATACTATAAAGTCAAACACAAAATTAAATTTTGAACTCAAATGTTTTGAAAAGAGAATACATACTTGACAGTGAATAATTTTTATAGTTAAGTGCATATCATACATGTATCCTATTACTATTACCTCACAGATACACAGTACAAGGTCAGCTAAAATGTTTTTTAACAATAGGCTTCTCAGTGTCATAAAAAGTTTTCTTTCATCTTTTTTTGAAATATTCAAATATAAACTTCTCAGTAATAGATTGGTCCATACATGTTATTGGATGAGATAATTTCACTATATTTTATGTAGTTAGCTGAGAGGTATATTTATCTGAAGTCTTTTCTTTTCACTGGAAATTAAATAATATTTAGAATTACTGAATGTGCTGCTCTGGACAGATATTTGTTGCTTTGACTTGAGTTTTAATGAGAAAAAATAGTCTTTATTTTTAAATTTCCCAAAGTATTCATGTTATTGATGCTTTCAAAAGAAAGTATTCAGGTTTGAAAATGAATTGCAACATTTTGTCTTAATTACATAGGAGAAGATTTTGTCAAAATGCATCAAACAAGCTAAAAATATTGTGAAATGGTTGAAAAGAGTTTCTCCTTTGTAAAAGAATGGCATCCTATGAAATTTATCTCCAGATGTTTAGAAGCACAATTTTTCCATTAATACATTTAGGTAAAATTAAAATGAGATTAAATTTCCATTCTGCCAGTGTCCTTCCAAAGATCAAAAAGAAGAGCCTATATTGGATGTGTTATCTTTTGTTGAGAAAGCAGTTCTTTTCCTTCAAATTTCAGATACTAAAAACATGTATATTAAAATATATATACATATATATATATGCAATTTGGAAAGCATGTCAAATGCATTGATACTTAGTAATTGTATTTAATAACATCTTTAAATGAATGAAATACTTTTTGGAGGAAACAGTTTGAAATATGAGCTGTTTACAGTCCATTCATTATAACCGGTGCCACCTGCTGCTCCTCCTGTCTTCAGAGAACATCCAGTCTGGTGGGAGGGGGAAGGCTCCTACTGCATTACAAGGAAAGTAACGGACCAGTAACAGCTTGGTGGGAGGAAGAACATTAGCTCCACTGAAGGGACGGCACCCATCGTTTGTTGAATACCTGATATTGGGTAGGCACTGCGCTAAACCTTGCACTCATGCTTATCTTGAAGTTTGTAATCCTCGGATTAGCTTACCTTTTCCCCTTTTACATTAATCTTATGTAACATTATTATAAGCAATAAAGCATTGACTACATTCTTGTTCCATTTTAAATTATGTACTTAGTGTGGAGTACTCTTTTAATCTCTAATTTTTTTGTCTTATTATGTCAAAATTTGAACAAGCGCTTTGAAAGCTTATTTTGTAAATAATCTTCACACGTTTCCATTGCCTCATCTTAACTTTGAAATTGTCCCGTGAAAGTTTGGTTGGGGATATTTGTTATTCCTCTCGCACAGACTGGAAAACAGAAATTAAGAAGTTGGTCTGGATTTTTTTAAAAAATATGTCCCTAATGGATAGTGGCAGGAAAAATAAAGTAAGAATGGCAGATCGTACAGTCCAACTTTCTCATTTATGAGGAAACTGTAAAGGACATAAAAAGAGAAATAAGTTAACATGTACATAAAATGATTACTATGTGAATTGTTTTATGCTTTTTCATGTGCTTATACAGTAAACATTTATCAACACTTTATTTGATGTTTAACATAATAGAAATTAAATTTCAGTAGAAAATCCCCAAATAAAGGCTCCAAACGAGCAATGATAGTATATTACAACTTATTTCTAAGATACAGAGGTTTTACAGAAAAGAGAATAATTAATCAAACTGAGCTTTAAAGAACAAAGCAGATAAGAGAATTCCTTGTAGAAGAAATTGCTTGTGTCACACTTAAAGATTTGAGACAATGTGGCACGTGTGGGGACAGAAGCATTCAGCACTTGGGGAATATAAGGTTCAAAAAGGCCAAATCAGAAAAGTAACCAGGTAAAGTAGACCGGGGCCAGGTCATGAGCTGTAGCCATTTATTTAAGTTGTCTAGATACAATAACTATGAAAATGTATTCTTCCATATTTGGTATACACACACATACGTACACATGTGTATAATTTTTGAATAAATTTAAGACCATAGATCCACAATCAATATAAATAATAATAGCAAACACTGGCATGAAGCTGATTCTATTCAAGAACAGGCTTATTCTGGGGTTATATCTGTTCTATTTGTACATCAGCTATGTGTATATATGATTTACAGCTTTTTTGTTATTGAGAATTAAATTCTTCTTTAGTATAAATGTTTTGGGTTCAACTATAATTTCTTACACAGAATTAAAGTACTGTGTATTATTTTTATTTAAATGGCTTCTATTTATCAATAGAAAAGATCATAAAGAGCAAATGAACTAATTTCTTTGCCTTGATTGTTGGGCCATTCCAGATATTTTTTGTTATTGTTAAAATGAGCTAAACTCTCCAATTTTTCATTTCTATATTTAAACGTATGCTTATTTTAAAAGGTAATAATATAGTACAACAATACGAGCAACATTTTCATTCTTCTGTTACTTTACTATTAAAATGTACTTCATTTCACATGGATTCTTGGTTATTAAAGAAATTTTATGAAAAAGGAACGTCACCTTCATGCAATGCAGTGTTCTGTATTAGATAACATTTTCACACACAGAGTTTCTTCAAGTACATACATTTACTAAAAAGTCTGTGGATAGAATACTTCCAAGTGGAAAATACTGGATGTATAATTTTGGTGTTAGCTTCATTAATTACTACTTTGGTGACATTTTTTCTTCTGAAACTTTTTACATTTTATGGTATTTTAAAGTTATCATAGAAAAACGACACATCTGTCTATCCTATGAAGCTTTACACATAATTCACATTTTCAAATCAAAGGCGTTCTAGTGGTTTGTGGTATTTGCTTGTTAATTTTTTGATGAATGGCTAAAGAGGCCAAGAAGTGCACTCAGTCCAACCTGTCTTCTGAAGATAGATGATTGCAAATAAATTCTCTCCCCAATCAGATTTTGATTTGTTGGGTGTTAAACCAATATTTTCTAAGGACAGTGTTTACAAGGCTTGTAATGAGACAGCCCTCTGAGACCTTACCTCTTTTTGCCTGTAATTTTGATGAATGAAACTCTAATTCATAAAGGATATTGTGATTGAAAAGCACCTTTAGATCTCATACACTTTAATTTAGATAAATGTATGGTGCAGTACCATAAAATCAGGAAGTTTACTGAGCTGCAAACTGATAACACTTCAAT
Organism: Perodicticus potto; assembly: GCA_963574655.1. Classification (NCBI taxonomy): domain Eukaryota; kingdom Metazoa; phylum Chordata; class Mammalia; order Primates; family Lorisidae; genus Perodicticus; species Perodicticus potto. The sequence goes on from CAUYRH010072400.1 coordinate 45,804, forward strand.
AGTAACAATAAGTTCAATGTGTTGATACGGATTAGTTTACTATATTTTGTTAAAGACATAATTGTTTTACTGCTTTAAAACTAGGGGAAATAAAATTGAAAGTTTGATATATACCTTCCTTCTATACCATTTTTACTGATATATTTTTATTTTGGAAACACAAGAATAACATAAAACTTTTTTAATGTGGTTGTAACACATGGAAAAACTTGCTTTATTAGGCTGATTCACACTTCCCTGTAAAGAACCAAGTTCTCTTTCATGTAAACATATAGATTCTCCAGTTCTCCCCAAACCAAAGGCAAATCACTAAGACTAGATCTGAGATACCCTGGAAAATAGATTTAGAAATACCCAGTGGCAACTGTTAGGTCTGAGTTTATTTTTTTATTCAGGATCTGCACAGGCTGACTTTACAGTAAGCAGTGTGCTGAGTACTGAGAATACAAAGACAGAATCAGGCTGCCAGGCATCAAGGCATTTTCAGACTATTTTCGAGATAAATAAGCAAACAGATATGACATCAGTAACTATTAATACTACAATAGAGGAATTTATGAGATATGGTAGAAGCATAAAGGAAAGAGCATGCAAGGCCACCTTAAGAAATCAGAGAAAGGAAGAGGGTGGGGGTTAAACTTGAACTTTAGTGTAGCAAGTGTTGGTGACACACTGCGGGTCCCCCATTATTGAAGCTACAGAAATGAGGCTATAGCCTAGGAAAGAGGACAGACGCAGAGCAGGTAAGACCTGTACAGTGCAGCTGAGTTATGTTTACAAGCTGTGAAAGTGCAGAGGGGTTGGTAGGAAAGATCTGAAGGAAGTGAATTGTGAAGGGCACTAGGTAGGAATTAGCCAGGCAAAAGAGGAAAGAAAGAAGGAACCTGAAGAGACATGTGAAAGCATGACACATTTTGGAAGCTATAAATGGCCCAAGATGGCTGAGAGGGGAGCAGTGAAAACATACACTGGTGGTGAGAGGAAAAAGGGTCTGTTAAACCACCAAAACAAGTTTAGATTGTATCCTCCATTGTCAGTGTTGCAGTGAGTGTTATTGATTGGGATCAGTTAATAAATAATATTTTAAGTAGGAAAATATCCGTAACTTACTTGTGTTTTATGATAAACACACTAACAAAAGGTGCTGTGAGTATCTGTTGATACTGATGCTCTGAGCTGTTGAAGCGCTCTAGACCAAAATGACAATGGCTTGAGTTAGGGCAGCAGAGTCACCATGGAGGATAAATTCCTGTGTTTTTGGCTTAAGTGGGTTGATCAAAATAGGAGGAAGATGGAAGAGATAATTACCTCTTCTAGGGAAATGTTCAGTTGGTAATGTCCAGGCAAAAATGTCTAGAAATACGGCTCTTAAAGACCTCAGAAAAGGCTTGGCACCTGTTGCTCAAGCAGCTAAAGGCGCCAGCTACATAAAAAAGAGCTGGCGGTTTCGAATCCAGCTTTGGCCTGCAAACAATCATGACAACTACAACCAAAAACTAACCGGGCATTGTTCCCAGCAACTTGGAAGACTGAGGCAAGAGAATCACTTAAGCCCAGGAGTTGGAGGTTGCTGTGAGCTGTGATGCCACAGCACTCTACCCAGGGCAACCGCTTGAGGCTCTGTCTCAAAAAAAAAAAAAAAGAAAAGACCTCAGGAGAGATTTCTGGATTATTAGTCATTGGATTTGCCTCTTTTGTTCTCAGATGATATAAGCCCTGTCTTTCTCAAATTACATTACTACTCAGGAAGCAAACAAGTTTTAAAGATGGTTAAATTCAGAAAATCACTGTTCTGCTAGTTTTGTATCACTAGAAATCAAATAGAATTAAGATAAGGTTCTGAAGCATTCAGTGATCTATCCTCAATCTTTTATTCCAGGGATAAGAATTATCTATGGGCCAGTGAAAGGAGAATACACGTGTAACCCACTTAATTCTCTTCCTTCTGATGTAGGATTGATTTGTAATGATTGTTTCTCAAGTTTTTATCAAAATATATATGTAACTGTCTATTCCTTTATCTCATTAAAGTACATGAGGCCAGACAATTAAATTTATGAACTCATCCTAGAAAATGTGCTACATACCTCATTGCTGTACAGCACTATGGTCACCAGATGGCCAAGGGACATGCCTTAAAGGTGACCGTTGTGATAATCAGCAGTGAGGTATGTAGCACTTTGGCTAGGATGAGTTCATGAACTGACTTGTCCAGCCTCGTGTATTAACCACTTTCTCTAGACGCTGTTGTCTAGTAGGAGCTAGGATGAAAGACTGCATATCTCTGAGCCACGGACACCCTATAATGGTACTATGACATGACTGTGTTCCTCAACATGGCCTTTCTTTAAATTTTTCATGTTTTAAAAAACAGAATTGGCCCACGGTCACCGAGAAAAAGAAGTATGCAAACTGCAAAGGGGAAAAAAGGAAAAGGCTAATGCTGTTTTATAATCCAAGTTTTATGACAGCTAGATGCACTTCCAGTTGAGCAGACATCAATTGGCAGTGAGGGACTGTTGGGAATCCTACAGACGGGCCTGGGAGAACTGACCAAAAATAGTATAAACTGGAACTGGAGAGAATTGTGGCCAGTGGCATGACATGATTGGGAGAGCAGTTGCCTATGTACACGACACCATAACATCCCCTGGAAATATAATACAATACCACCACTTACGAGTATTTATTAGGCCCTCATTTCTAAAAATACATCCACCCCATCAAATAAAGTATGAAGATATTTTTACAGTTAATGCTGCTACTTGAATCCTGTATCCTAATACCACAGCTAGAAAACACAGTAAATTACATTTTCTTCCAAACTGAATTTCAGCTTCACATGTATGTGTACACATAATATGTATGTATGCATGTATAAAATTTGCTTGTAGTTTGGATAATTTTAGTTCCATTTTCATCAGCCAAAGCAAGTGTTTAAATGTAAATATGGAAATAAATTTGTTAAAAAGAGTCAAATTCATGAGGAATTCAAATACATTAATTCCTGACCTGTACATTGATTGACATGTTAACACCAGGTCAAATTTTGCTGTATTTCAATTTTTTGCTTATTTTTGTGTGTGTTGATTTTATCTTTTTGTACAATTTTATATAGCAAAATAAGGACACCATTTCAGGGAACCAGTATTTCTTTCATTAATTGCTAAAGAAATAGCTATTGTGGGTTTACTGTCGTCATAATTTCTAACTCCACCTTTCCCTAAACTCCCAGGGATAACTGTTTTTTCTCTTAAGATGTGAATGTTTTCTTGTTTTCTTCACATTCACCTAATCTACTTTCAAAATGATCTGATCAATTGATCAGCCAATTACCACAAAAGTATAATGATATAAAAGAAAACGGAGTGTGGGGTGAGGTTCAGATTTTGCTTGACTGTGCACTGATCTCAGAGTCCATAGACACAGAGGTCCCTCAACAATGCTGATAGCTTTTTAGCCTATTTCCTCACCTGTGAAATAGGGGTAGGTGATTGCAGCACCACACCCCCATTTTCTCACAGAAGACCACACAAGAAAAAAGAAGCTAGAAATGTTCTGAAATTGTTAAGTAATACGTCAGTGCAGCATATAATTTTAATAAAGTGGTCAGTTATTTCCACTAGTATAAGCACAAGCAACCACAGTCACCTGAATTATCACCTTTGGGTTGTTTTAGGCACCGAAGAAGATACAGTGAAGGCAAAGAAGACATTCCGAAGCCAGGCCATCGTGAACCAGAACGCAGAGACGGAGCTGATGCTGGAGGGGGATGACGACGCCGTCAGTCTGCTGCAGGAAAAGGAGATCGACAACCTTGCCGGTAAAGTTTTAAAGATTTTTTTCATTTGTTGTAATAAATACACACAGAGTTCCTGAGTTTAAAATCTGTCTCCTGGTGAATAACCGTGTGCCAGGGGTCTGCACAGTGATCAGTCACGTGAATGTTAGTGGTTTACTCTGTCTCCTTTTTAGTTTTAAGGAGAAGACCCCTAACAAGTGTCTGTTTTACTGGCAATGAATAAATAGTATCAACTGTCTATGTAATCAACAACCCCACTTTCTATATAGGAGAAATGATGTAGTATAAATTATTCATGTATAACTGCCTATGATTGGAAGACGGGACAGGATGGTAGACTCCTTGACATACGTATGTCTCTGACACGCCAAGAGCCTTGAACAATAGGCCCGTCAGCTAAGTGACTATCGTATTGCGGGATGTCCCTGCCCACTCTCTTCTGTCCTCTAGCCTCATACTGCTGACTCCTTCCCACTAGCAGACATTCCTTCCCCGACCACTCAGTTTCACCTCAGCCTGGTGCTGGCCTAAAGTCCATGCTAGATGGCGTCTGTAGTGACCAGGTGAGGGATGGCTGTCTTTAGAGTATTGGCCCTTAACCCTTTTGGGTTTGAAACCACCATCAATCTGATGAAAGCAGATTGCTTCATGATGATGCACGTACAATTTTATAAACCAGACCTTTCACTGGCCCCTGGAAACCAGTCCATGGAATCGTATCTGTGATCTCCGGATAAACTTCTGAGTGGCTGACTCCTATCTCAGTTCTGTATTTTTAGCCTGTACAACATTGAGGTACAAGGTGGCAATGGAGAGATGGATTTTTATTTATCATACAGAAAATTACCTGGAATAGGTTTATGAAAGCCTCCAGTGATTTATTTCTACCAGTTAGATACTTCTCTTTTTATCAAAGAGAAAATGTTACGGTTAATTGTAAGTTGGAGATAGCATATTATTCTCCCTCTTCTAGATGAAGAAAATGTATAATAAGTTTATTCTAACACTAGTTCCTAGATAAATATCTATGTTATTAACATGTATCTTGAAAACTTTTCTTTCTATAAAAGTAATCTTAAGTCTATGACTACATGTTTGCCTTGAATTCTTAAGTAAATGTTCAAGTTTTAGTTTCATTGTGTTTGCAGTTTCTTTGTTTCAATCGGTCACAGATTTTTCTCTGAGGGGATCTGGAAATTTAAGCAGATCTATATCATTGATTCTGTTTGTCCACAGGTGTTCTCTCTTTTTCTAGCCTCATTCTTGATCTTAAAGAGCATAGAAAATTCACAAACGTTATTTCTGCCCTTTTAAGATAATGTGTTGCCTTTTCTCATTTGCATACACTAGCAGACATGTGTAATAATTGTACAGTTTGGACTCTCTGGTCCTTTGTTCCCACTGAAGATAATTAATTAGTTATACAAATTTACCTAGTCCCTTGAAGTTCATTTTAGTAAGATCCGTCCTGCAACGCCAGTGGTACAGTGTAATGAAGACTAATAATCTTGTATTTCTCTTCTTCAGTGGTAGCTAATATGTTTATAAGCAAAATTTCTCCTCAAAATTACGTTTCAACACCTAAAGAATAGTGAAAGTATGCTTGAAATAAAGTATTCCCAAATCAAGTTGTATGACGCCTGACCAGTTCACTTTATCAGGACTCCCCTAACTTTTGTCTTTTAACAGATTTTTCATTGAGCCCATCTGCTTCTATCCATATCAACCTGGTCCAGACCTACACTCTTCTAGTGGAATCATTGTGTCTCAAAAATCTTATAGCCATGCTAAAATATTGATCCCTTGCTTAGTCTATACCCTTCATTTTTAAAAGAGCAGCCCACAAATGTACTCTGAACCTTAAATGCAATGGAAAACAAGTAGGGGATGGGTGTTTCCTGAAGGGCCACGGAAATAAAGTGGGAGACGGGTATTTTCTGAAGGGCCACCATCTACATAATGTCCAGGAATATGGAGATTCATTTGGTAAACCCGGAAGCCTGTTTATTTAATCTAGACTGGTATGATAGTAACACTACATAAAATTTATTTTTAGAATTCTGATTACAATCCAGAATTCTTAGGTTTAAGAAATCAGGCATTAATAACGTTTCAGATCACATAAATATATAACTAGTTTTTTTCTAAAGAAATTATTATCCAGATCATAGTTGTCGCTGTCTCAGGAATTAAAGTTCATTAAGTAACAATTTCTTTCTTATTCATAACTTACCAATCCAAGTAACCTGACAGGGCTGTACTACCTAAAGAAAACTTTACCATCACAGGAAACCTGAGTCCAAATTAAAACCCAGGAGAATCTGAATTCTCACAGTATTAATGTAATCTCATATTTAGTGTCTCAGAAATATTATATAAAATAACAAGTACCTATTTCAGTGTCTGAGATGAAAATTACTGGTAATATGGCTCATATATTAAATATAAGAAATATACTCTTAAATATATAAAAGTAATTAGAGTTCTTAGATTTTAGAATGTATATGAAAGAATGCACCATTTTTATCATTATAATTGTAAACCTAAATCTGTTGATTAGCAGAATACATTTTCCTGTTCTTATAAAAGCCTGTCGCATGGATGAGAAGACCATGCCCTATAATTTGTCAATATGCAATATTACTTAATAGTCAAATAAAATTCAAACAAAAAATGCTGATTTGATCGAAAATTGAGGGAAACTACTAATTTAGTTCTACTAATTTAGTTAAGATGAATTCTGTTTTTTAGTTTGAAAGATAAGATCTATTTCTGTTCCTAAAAGGAAGAAAAAGAGGAAGACTAAACAGCATTTCTTACTAAGAACTAGAGTTCAGAGGGTTTTGTGTGCAAAAACTCATTTATTTTCACAGCAGTCCTCCATAATAAGACAGATAATATTATTACCACCAGTTTTAGAGATAACGCTGCAGAGGTCAAGAGCTTAAGTAACTTGCATAAGGTTAAGTTAGAAGTATATAAAATAGTTCCTTAAAACACATCGTATGTAATTTGAACTAAAACACCCCAAACAGTATATTTAAATATGTATATGTGTATGCGTGTGTACTAAAATGATGTAAAAATGAGATCTTATATTTATAACTCAATTTTTACACTGGTGTTATCATTATTAAGTCTATGAATATGCATAATAATTTTAGTTTAATTTATAGATAGTCTGTGTGTGACCAAAAATCATTCTGGTGAGTTACAAAGGGACCTGTTTAATAGAATGCTTTTAACACAGTTTTACTTCAATTTGGACCTTTCCTTATGTTTTGTCCATTTAGTGTAGCATTTTCTAATTTTAACAAAGATAAAATGTTCTACAAAGTTCTGTGCCTTTAAATGTCATACAATTTTCTTTTTCACTTTTAGTTCCCTTTCTTCCCAAGCTGTTCATCTCAAGAGGCAAGTTAAATGTGTGTGACTACTAATTACCCAGCTTATTATGTATTGTAGCAAATGGCTAATATGATTATAATATAGAAGTATGCCAATCAATAATTATTATATTAATAACACCTAAATTAATTCATTTAAATGCTTTTGTAGCTTACAGTGATTCACCAAAGTGAATTAGCACCTAATTCTAAGTCACTTTAGTCCACATACGACTAAAGATTGCAATTTACTAATTATATTTTTACTTAAAACATTGAGATCAATTGGTATAATTCAGTGGATTTCTAATCTAAAATCTTTATTATTTTAACTTAAAACTTAGCAAGTTCCTCCTTCAAGTGATTATTGAGTAATTAAAATTTAAGATTAACTCAAATGTATGTGAATTGACAAGTGAAGGATTTATTTCAGCTGTTAGAATGTCCCCTAATGAAATGTATTTCATTTCTTTTGGAGTGGTTGTCCTGGCACATCTGTTGAGTGACAATAGAAATATTTTACTTAATAGAATTGACATTTTTGTAGATTCCTTTATTGTTACTTCCAAAAGTCTGTAATTTTACTAATTTAGGGAATTCTGAGTTTTCAATGATGATGATGGTCCTTTATGCTTTATTATCAGTTCTGTAAATTATAATAATTTTATGTTTTTAAATAAATATATGTTACAGCACTCCAGCCATGCGCTTAATGTCTACTAACTTGAAAGTTCCACAGGTCTAAGCTAATATTCAAACTTCTTTCTTCACCTGAAATACTTTCCCATTTCTCTTTTCTGCATCCTCTTCCATCCCCACCTATCAAAGACTCTACCCCTTTTTAATTCCCATTTAGAACACTTGTGAAATATTCACTGGCCAGTCTTGTCACCCTCTTAACATTTTTGTTAACAGTTTTGGGGGGACAACTTTATCGAAATGTAACACACACTATGTAATTGACTCGTTAATTCAGTGATTTTAGTGTATTCACAAAGTTATGCAACTATCACCAAAATCAGTTTTAAAACATTTTATCACCCCTAATAGTAAACTCCTACCTGTGGCTATGCTCCCAATTTCCCTTACCCCTTCCTGCAGTCCTAGGCAACCACTGATATACTTTCTGTCTCTATAGATTTGCCTGTTCTGGATGTTTTATATAAGCAAAGTCATAAATAGCCTTTTGTGTCTGGCTTTTTTTGCTTAAGATGCTGTTGTTAAGGTTCAGCTATGTTGTGGCATCTGTGTTCTTTTTGGGAGAGATATTCCTTCATATGGATATGCCACATTAATTCATTAGTTGATGGACACTTGACTTGTTTCCACCTTTTAGCTATTAAGATGAATCCTTCTATGAACATTAATGTAAAAGGTTTTATATGGATATATGTTTTCATTTCTCTTGGGTGCATACTTAGGAGGGGAATTGTTTGGTCAAATAATAAATCTATGTTTAACTTTTCAAAGAATTGCTAGGCCATTTACCAGAGTCACACCATTTTATATTCTTATCAGCAGTAAGAAATATACCTTTGAACCATGAAGAAATCTTCTGAAACAATTATTTGTCTTAAAAGGTAGGTTAAGTAAACTGGAAAGATGAAATAATTATATAAGTAATTTAAACCAAAAACAAAAGATAAACAAAACTTATTTTGAGCGGGCAGCGCCTGTGGCTCAAAGGAGTAGGGCGCCGGCCCCATATGCCGGTGGTGGCGGGTTCAAACCCAGCCCCAGCCAAAAACTGCAAAAAGAAACTTATTTTGAGGTATTGAAATGAAGTATTTTACAGCGTGAATTATCAGACTGCTCATACTAACTGAATTATTCAAATGACTATTCAGTTTGTCACTTGAGTTCCAGGATAGGAATACCTGAAGTTATGATATTTTAAGTAAATATCTCTGTAGGTCCCCATTGATAAGACCAAAACATCACCACTACTGTTAATAAAAAAAAATTCTCTAGCACATAAAAAAGTTTATAACCAATGGATTGTAGTATTACTTTGAATTGTTTGAAAAAAGAATAACTAGTACAGGGAAATAGAAATACAGGAAAGAAGTATTAGAATTAGAGGTGGAATTTTCTTTTTTAATTTGGGCTTTCAAAGTGGTAGGTTTATAATTCTTTACACACACACACACACACATACAATAAGTTAAAAGTCTGAAACTATGAATTATATGAATTAAGAATGAAGAAATATACAAACAAGGAGACCTGTTTGAAGGCTCTCCTGGGTGCCAGTCACCTCTCTGGTGACTTGCAATGTTGACATGACAGTTACCACCTATACTTTCCCTGATGGTGAGAAGGAGGCATGTTTTCAAACTTTCTTCTTGTAAACTGGTTAGATTGTTTCCTTTTCCTATTGTCTCTGTTGTTCCACTAACTCAAAGTGAAATCACATGAAATCACATATCCAATGAAGAAAAACAGAGAGAAGAGTTATTTGGAATTTGTTTAAGGTTGGCCATTTCTGCCTCCCTGAGTCTCTCTTTGATGCCTTCCACTTGCCCATTTACTTGCTCACTATCGTCTCTGGATAGCTGGTCAGGATATAGAATGGTGTCCTCTGAGACTGTGATGTAAACAATGCATATGCAAATTATTTCTGCTACCACCACTACTGGGTAGCTTAAATACGCGGGAAGTTATGGCGTGTACAATATATCTTCCCCCGGAAATGCAAGTAGACCACTGAGATGATGAGCTAGATAGGTTAGACCTTCAGTGTTCTAACTTAAAATATTCAGATACCAGAGGCGAAGTTATTTTATATAAATTGAGTGCTACCTATAAAATGAGCTAGGAAGGAGAATAAAGCTAAATATAGAACATATGGGAAGAAGAGAGAAGTCAAGTTTCTGGGAAAATATAATACAATTAAAGAAACAACAGAATTCTAAAAGCTAAGAGTTTTTCTGAGAAATATATTCTTTAAAACAGAAACAGAGTATGGACCAAGAGCACAGACAATTTTGTTGTAATTGCTTAGTGTAGGAGGATTAGGTACCATAGAAGAAAACATGTCTAGTGTTACGTACATAAACACAGACAAACGCCGGCTCAGCCTGCTTAAGGCTAACTCCTGCCTGGCCTACAATTCTAATATGGTGAATCTAACATTCTTTCCCTAATAGAACTTGTATGTTTTAAAAGATTCCCTCCTCCCATATTTATTTTTGTGTTGTTTTAGTTACAGAGTCTCACTAGAATTGATTTAACCTGATACTTATATTTAGGGGGAAAATGTCTGTTAAACATTCTGGATTCTCTAAAATGCATTTTGCTCAGGATTTTCTCCTTAATTTTTAAACCCATGAGTATTTCTAGGGAAATTTAATCCATATGTCCCTGACTCACTCACACTTAACTCATCAAAATGTTGTTTAGTAAAAGCTATTTGATGTTGAAAAGCCTTTCGAGTCTTTATGTGTCTTTCTTCTCTCTAGTGAAGCATTTGCTTTGCCAGTCATAAGCAGTGTGCCCAAAGGGTTCACATTCAGCTTCACACACAGAATTCCTGAAGCTCTTAGAGACAACATCAACACAGACTCATTTCTTATAAAAACGAAAATACTTACATTTCTAACTTAACTTTTTAATTGGTTAAAGAGTTGTAAAAATAAATAAAAGTTTCACCTTGAATATCAAGCTCTCTATTTAAGAGTCTGCAAATATTTTATTATAATTCATATTTGTATATTTCCCAAAATGTATGTCCCCTTCAACCATGGATTCTATAGTCTATAAACACTTATAAGATACTCTTAATTGTAACAACATTCCTGCTAACCAGACTGTGTAAATTAAAAACAGAATAGGAGGACACAATTCAACTGTGTTTATTAGACATTGTCTTAGTCTGATTTCTGTTACCTATAACAGAATACCTGAAAGTGGGTAATTTATAAGAAAAGGAATTTATTTCTTATATTCTTGTTCATTTCACTACATCAGTGTTATTCCAATTCCAAATTGTAACCCAGTAATGGCTTAACAAATCGATTAAGTGGGTTATAATTAGCATTATATGTAAACGAAACAAAAGGAAAAAATCCAGGAGTTTGAGTTCTCTGTGAACTATGATGATACCATAGCCATCTAGCCTGGGCAACAAAGTGAGAATCTGTCTCCAAAAAGAAAAAAATATGTATATAAAGGAGAGAGAGAAAGAGAAGGGAAAAGAATTTATTAGAATAGAAAATGTCAAAAGTCACATATAGTAAAGACAAAAATTGGAAGGGCCTGTTGGGCCCTTATTCTCTGAGGGTAGACTATGTCTTAATTTGAATGGGATATGCTTATCCAAGCAAAACAAATATTTATTGAATATCTACCATATGCAAGACATACTGGTGAGTGTGTGGAATAGAAAGACACATATGATAAAAGTTCTGCTGTCCAGGAAGTTACAGTCTAGAGGAAGAGCAGATAGTGAAAAAAGAAATTAGCCTAGAGACACAAAGGAAACCATAACAGCACAAAATAGGGCCCTTGAATAAAATGGATTTTGGAAAGCCTTCCTAGAATGGGTGCTTCCTATCTTGAGTCTTAAAGAACAAGTAAGATTTATAAATATTTAGAGAATTGTTACAAACAGCAGATAACCTCATAATGCTAACACATCACCCTCTCTGGGAAATTACATTAGTTCTAAATTATTTAGGTAAAAGCAGGAGGCAGGGAGTCACCGAGGTGAAGACTGACAAGCTTGCTAGAGGAGGGAGCCTTCTCTGATATAGGGAACCTGGATTCATCCTGAAGACCACAAAGAGACAGTGAAGGGTTTTAAGGTTGGTAGCGGTAAGATCAGATACATACACACACAGAGAAGGTGCCCAAAAGTGTATACACATTTTAAGAAAGGAAAAAAACTATATTAAATGTGTAATACTCGAGTCACATTTGACTTCTGCAGTTACAAGAGATACACGATACAATATATAAGCTATAAAACACTATTGGTGGCTTGGCACCTGTGGCTCAAGCAGCTAAGGCACCAGCCACATACACCTGAGCTGGCGGGTTCGAATCCAGCCCGGGCCCGCCAAACAACAATGACAGCTGCAACCAAAAAAATAGCTGGGCATTGTGGTGGGCGCCTGTAGTCAAAGCTACTTCAGAGGCGGAGGCAGGAGAATTGCTTGAGCCCAGGAATTGGAGGTTGCTGTGAGCTGTGATGGTATGGCACTCTACCCAGGGCGACAGCTTGGGGCTCCGTCTCAAAAAAAAAAAAAAAAAAAACACTATTGCTATATATTATTACAATTTTACAATTTTAATACAGTTTTTTCCTTCTTAAAATATGTATACCTTTTTTGGCACCCTGTGTATATACAGTAGACCCTCCATAGTTGACCACCTTACTACATTGACCACTTCCTTAAGTTGAACTAATTTTCATAGACCAGACATGATCCACATATATGTATCAATACAGCAGCCCTAGTTCCTTATGTTGGCCATCTCTGTTGTGTTGACCAGTTTGTGGCAGTCCCTTGGGTGGTCTACTTACAGAGGTCCTAGTGTATTTTTTTAAATCATTCTGGCCCTCATGTAGCATATAATTTTAGGATCCCCAAACTTGAGGTAAGAGAGCATAACAGAAGGCTGTTGTCCAAACTAGAGGTGATGAAAGCCTGAAATAAGTACGTGGCAAGCAGGGATGAGGAAAATGGGACAGTCACAGAGAACAACTAGGAGGTACGAAGCAGAGGATGTGACAACTGACCAGTGCCAGGAGTAAGAATGAGAGGACCTGAGAGCAGTGGTCCTGAAGCTAGGAACTGTGAATAGGAATGTGAAGATGCAGGGTCTTTGGGGCGGAGGAGTAAAGATGATTGGCTGAGCTTGGTCTGTTAGATATCTACAGTTCTCAAAAGGAGATAAGAGTGTGACACTTTTGAAAGCCAAGTTGGGCCTGGTGTTCATAAAAACTCCTTAAGATCACCCAAGGAAAGCGAGACTATAAACAGAGAAGAAGTGTAAACCAAATTCACTGGCCATGCAGAATGGGTATAAAGATCAGCCCGAGAAGGAGAGCATGGAAAGAATACCAAGCAGGAAGTCAACAGTGAGAGAACAAGAGAGAACCGTGAGCTCTGGAAGTCAGGGACTCTGGTGCAGCATTTTTCAAATTGATGTTCCTTGAAACACAGGTACTTTGAAACTTTATAGTTAAATGTGTTTAGAAAATTCAGTGTTTTAAAAATCAGTTACAAGGTGTGACAATTAATTTGGTGAACTTCCCACAGTGCACTTACATTGGTAGCACTCTCCAAAAACTAGGTAAGATTTCATAACTTTGGCATACCAGTGTCATACAGCTGTGCGCCTGTCAACGTGTGGCGATGTCTTGCTGAGTGGCATTCATTATGGTTGTCTGTTTTTGTGTGGCACTGTAAGAATGTGAGAACTTGATTAGAGCAATGAATAAACATTAAATATCTTATTAAACTTGGCAAGAGTGGATGTGAAATCAGAGATAATGCCATGAAGAAAACAGCAGTGTACAAAATGGATTAAATGTTTTTCTGAGGGGTGAGTATCACTGATGAAGAGAAGTCAGGGCAGCCAGTAACTGATGAAAACGTTGCAAAAATTCTTTGAATAAAAACCCCCCGCTGACTGTGAGAAGCATAGCATTGCAAGTAAACATAGATATAGAAACAGAAAAATCTTAACTAAAAATCTTGGCATGAGAAAGATGTGTGCAAAAATGGGCTCTTGCATCACAACAGTGATTACACGGCATTACAGCTCACACAGCATTATCTGAGAGGGAGTTTTTAGGCAGTAAACAAATAACTGTATTGAAACACCCTTCCTGCTTACCTGATCTGGCCCCTGAGTGACTTCTTTCTTTCCCCAAAGATAAAGGAAATATCTAAGACAATTTGATGACATTTAGGACATCATGGGTCCCAATGACATTCAGGAGTACAAGAGCTCTGATGGCCATTCCAGAAAAAGAGCTCCAAAATTGACATCAGTGTACAGCTTCCCAAAGGGAATACTTCAAAGGTGACTGTAGTGATGTTCAGCAATGAGGTATGTAGGACATGTTCTAGGATGAGAGCATGAATATAATTGTCAGAACTTGTACACAGATTTGTTTTTTAATTGAAGGACTTTTTCGGGCCTTTAACTTATTATTTAATGAGCATTTCCCAAACACCTTTGGTTTAGTACAGGTTGGAACTAAACCCAAGGGAGTGAATAGGAGCAAAAAACTAAGAGATGGAAACTGAGATGCTTAACAAAGAAGAAAAGACACAGGTAGTGACGGGTAAGGCGAAAGTAGGACCAAGAGCACAGGGAGAGAGAATTAAGTACCAGGAACAGTAGGAGAGATGGACCCATTTCCTGAAACTGCTGAAGAACAGATAAGGATAAATGTAGATGCAGAAAAACTGTTAGATAGAGGCAGACATCAAGACAAGTGACAACATTTTTCTCCGACATATGAATACTTCCGATTATATAATCAGAATGGACAGATGTACATGAGTGAATTTTTCTAGGAAAAGGCCTTATGTTTAACCATCTTCTCAAAAGGATGTCACCCCTCAATAAGGAGCCAACAGCATTGGGCAATACTGTAATTTCTGAGCTCTCATCTTTGATTCTCTAACCCAATGGTTCTCAACCTTCCTAATGCCACGGCCCTTTAATACAGTTCCTGTGGGTCGCGACCCACACGTTGAGATCCACTGCTCTAACCTGTAAAGTCTGACATTCAAGTTTTTGTGTATTTTTTTCAGTTTCATTTCATACTGTTCTCTTTAAACATCCTAATCTCTGGCCAACTTATTTACTGTTCTTTTAGGCCTACAGCTGTGTATTTGTCCAAACTATTCTCCCCTCCTTTGTTCATCAATCTGCCCAAATCCTACCCATCCATCACAGCCCACTTCACTGCCATCATCCCATCCAGCTACTCCTTCCCCCCCCCCAAAAGGGCTAGAAATCATCACTGCTCCCTGGAGTCTATAGAACTCTTTATTTGTTCATTGCTTGGTGGGAGGCAATATACACAAAAAATACCCTGACTTTGCAATCAGGTAACCAGATTTGAATTCTGTCTCCACCATTGATCACTTGTATGGTCTTCTCTACTTTATCCCTCAGTCTTATTTTCTCATCTGTAAAGTGGAGATGACAGAAGTGCTATCAAATAGAGTTGTGTGTGTGTGTGACTGTGTCAGGCAGGCTTAGTGCTGAAATTTAAATTCATGACCCTGGAGGTATGTATTCTATGAACTGTCCAAGTATTTTTTTTTATTTGAGTAAAAACATCCTGTAGCTATTTCCATGCCAGGAAGGTTTTTCTAACATTTCAGAGTATTTTTAATCTGATAATTTATTTGGACAACTATCAATATTCTCTAATTTATTTGGACAACTATCAATATTCTCTATATGTAAAGAAATAGGAATAAACAATTCGTATAAAGTACTTTATACAATTCATAGTTAAACCTTTTCTCCCTATGTCATATTTATTTGCTCATTCTTTATCCTATACTGTCAGCTCTTTGTAGGTAAAATCCGTGCCCCATAGATCACTGTATTCATTCTCTCCTACTGCCCCAAACAACACAAGTTCATTCAATAATTGTTGTTGACTACATGAATGAATATGTGCCTAGTTAAATATGTCTCTATACCTTTAACTTACAATGAAGGAACAATTTAACCCTAAGGAAAACATGGCAATTATAAAATTAGACCATCTAAGATAGTTATAATATATATGTGAGACAGCTAGCATGACCAATTGTATTATAACTCTCATTGGTTTTAGCATATTTTTTAGATTCACACTAAAATACAGGATCTTTCATATTCTTAAGGAAAAATTTGAAATCAAATTTTGATTTGAAAAAATTTGAAATTTCTGAAATCAATTTCAGAAAAATTGACCAAAGATATCAGTTATTTTTATGTAGCTTTTTCTATGATATATGAATGCAACAGTAGTGTATAACATTTTCTGTATTCAGTTCCATAAACAAAGATTGCATATTATGTGACAGATACTGCGTTAGTTGTAGAAGATAATGCCCATCTTCAAGTTCTTGTGCCAAATGAAAGAAAGAGTTTTAAACTCATATATTAATGCATTATAAGTGCTGCAATAAAGATATGTCCAGGAAACTGCAAATACAAATCCAACTTAAGGGTACAAAGATTAAAATCATATCCTCTGGTTTATTCACTCATCTAGCCTAATAGAATTTTATTCTATCCATTCATTAAGTGATACCTGGACCTAGTGCCATAAAGGAGTCAATATCCTTCCATAAGGTACAAAAATGTATTCCTTACATTGTACTAAATATAACTAGAAATACAAATCTCAGGTGGCTCACCTGTTAAAACCAAAGACAGCTAGTTATGACACTGAACATTAAAACTATCACTGTTTTTTAGTGTTAGTGCTAAACTTGGTGTTATTTTACTTAGAATGTATATGCTTTGTAAGCTTTTCTTCTATAAATCATTCATTGCCTTTGTAGAAAATGCACTAGCTTTTTGTTGGTTTCTTGAAACTTAAAGCATTACCTGTTCAACAAATAAATTAGAAAATATAAATTGGAGGCTAAACTTAAATAGAGCTATCAGATAGTCTCTTGCTACTTTTTAACATTATTTATTATAGACACATTAAATAAGATGGGATTTTAGATAATAGTATAAAAATAAATGTTATGCACTGATGAACAGACATTATGCTAAATTGTATTCAGTTGCACATATAAGAAGGCTGTCTTCTTCCCCTGTCTGTTTCAGACTATGGTAAGTTGAGTTTTTCCAGAGGTAGGTTTACTTAGCATCTGTCTAATTTTATACAATAATAATCTAAGGAAATCATGAACTCCGGGGATGATTGGTTATCATTAATCTCAATACTAAGGATCGATTATGCTCAAGAAGTCACCCAAGAGCATTACGAGTCCAATGTCTGCACACAGTCACCCTTTATGTAAAATCTGGATTGATAGAATGTTTATAACGGGTAGTTCAGGGAGCATTGTGTGTGTGTGTGACTGTGTCAGGCAGGCTTAGTGCTGAAATTTAAATTCATGACCCTGGAGGTATGTATTCTATGAACTGTCCAAGTATTTTTTTTTTATTTGAGTAAAAACATCCTGTAGCTATTTCCATGCCAGGAAGGTTTTTCTAACATTTCAGAGTATTTTTAATCTGATAATTTATTTGGACAACTATCAATATTCTCTATATGTAAAGAAATCAGTCAACATCTAGAGATTTTGACTATGACTTTTGTTATTTCCTTGAGTTATTTTAAACCCCTACATCCCTGGGAATCATCCCAGATAATAGAAAGCTAAGATTTTTTGCAATAGTTTTCCAAGTACTTCCATCTCTTTCAGGCACATACACAAGAACCTCCATTTTCTTAATACCTAAAGCTTTCCCAGGATTCCAAAACAAAGTTCCAGGTTTCTCATATTCTTCAATAATTTATTTTGAATTATTTTGAGATTAAATATCTTATTTTTATACTTCTATGATATTCTTTTAAATTGATAATGCCATACTTAAAAATAATATAAATGCAAAGCTGTGATAGATATTTTAGATATATTTAGTCACTCATGCTATAGTGTGAGTTATTTCCCTACAAATTTTATCACATTATGGAAATAATTATAAAAATTTACCCCTGATTATGTGTTTGTCTTAAACTATTTTTGGAATTATATTCTTCTGTTTTTGTTTCCTTTGGAAGGAGGGATTTGGAAACAATCTCTCACCCTGTCTCCCAGATTGGAGTGCAGTGGCACAATCATAGTTCACTGTAACCTGAAGCTCCTGGCCTGAAGCCATCCTTCCAGCCTCTACTCCCATGTAGTTAAGACTACAGGTGCATGCCACTAGATCAAGCTAATTTATTCCTTTTTTAATAGATGTTGTCTCACCATGTTGCCTAGGGTGGTATCAAACTCCTGGGTTCAAGCAATCATTCCTCCTTAGCCTCCCAAAGTGCTGCGATTACAAGCCCCAGCCACTGTACCCAGCCTGAGATAATATTCTCTTACACTGAACGTAAAGAATTTTGGATTAGTTTTAGTTCTTCCAAATAATGTCAGGATTATAAATTTAATAATTCTACCAAGATTAGTCAATGTTTATTACCCCAAATAACAGTCTTTTACATTTTTTAAAACTAAATTGAACATGTAGTTTCAGAGGTTGCAGAAAATCCATATAGCTAATCAAACTTTTATTAATATTAAATACTTAATTTTTGCATACATGAAAAAGAAAAGCAGCCCTTGACCTTTAGGAACTGGCCTGATGTATATCCAGGCCTCAGGATTGCTGGGAGCTGGCTTGGCGCTCACAGCTAGTCCATGGTGTTCTCTCCTTAGATATAAACAACCTCACAGAACGCTAACATCAGATGGGCTCACGTGATGACAAATTATAAAACAGCTTTATAATTTGTCTAAGCACTGAAACAAGGTCACTGTGCATGCCACAGAAATACCAAACATCTCCGTCTTTTGCCTGATCCTAGTGATGGCGACATCTTGTCCATTATAGCTTTAGCGTACATCTAGTCTCTCCTTCTAGATAAGATTGATTAAGATCTTATCTAGAGGTTAAGAACGTAATCACAGAACTATCACTGATCACAGACAGAGCTCAATGCAGTTCAAAGTACTGCTTCCCAGAACTCTTCCTAAAATCACTTAACCAAAGCCCAGATCCTACACTGCTTCCTTTAACACCGTCTCAGTTGCTCCATGGTTCCTGTGGTTGTCGGTCTCTCCCATTGCAGTGAGCAATAAACCCAACTTGTTCAGCTACAGATGTGTTCACGGTGGTTTTTGGCAAGAGAGCGGTAGCATGTCCATAGCTTAAAATTTGTGAATATTAGACTATTAGCTAAGTAAAAATATAAAAGAATTTTATATTTTTATTTTTATATTTTTTAAAACTGTAAAGTTTTACTAAAATGTCAATGTATTATTAAGATTTCTAGACTAAAATTTTGATTTTTCTAGCAGGATAATCCAAACCCACAAGTATTTAACATTCTGCTTTTAAAATATACGTGATGAATAGTTCCCTTCTGAGATACAAAACGTGTACATTTCTACTCCAGGTCCACGATGAGTTTTACCATCTCAACTGATTAAAGATCCTATGGCTCTAAAGAGAAGTTCGTTATTTTAAAGATTCCTTTCATTATGCTTAGGTGATCTTTGTTCTAGTTCAGTTTTAAAATTAAATTAATACCAAGTAATACCCCTATCCTTTCCTAAATAGTACTGTATCAACATTTTTAAGCATTATTTATCAGTTTTTAAAATTAAATAACATTTATTTTTCCATTTTAATTACCACTTTACATGGTGTAAATTTAAATTTTATGCATCAATTCAATAGGTCCCTTCCATTTAACTACCCTTTAATATACTTCTATGTGTGTAGAGAACGTTATTATAATTGATTCTTTTATTGCTATAGTAATTGGGATCAATATATTTATAGTTAGTCTTCAAGAGACCAAGCAAAGTTTAGGAGGTTAAATATATAGTTATTTAAATTATTTTCTAGAACAGAATCAGCTAGCTCACCATCTTGCTGCCATACAGAGATGCCCTGTTTATACTATTTTTATTTGGAAAGGGATCCAAAGTTTTTAATAACCCGGTAGCATGTGGAAGATGGACTGGTTTGTGATTGTGCCTTATGTAAACATTTTAATATGGGATCCCTAAAATCCAGAGGCTCCCCCAAAGGGGATTAAAACTAAATCCCCTCTCCCTATTGCAGTAGTGGATTAACTGTGTATTCTCTCTGTGGCTGTTTTGCTCCCTAAAGGCTACAACAAAAAGACTCAGTGCTCCTTAAACGTGCTGTGGAATTGGAAGTTGTAATTGAAGATTTCCAAAGGACAAGAGTAAAAATGACACACTATTAAGTTTGAATATTTTCTGATGAATCTTTCTTAAAGAAGGACCAGTTCAAAGCCGTTGTATAAACTCCCAGATAATCTAAATTCAAAGAAGTGGAATTAAAACGAGGTGCAGTCTCCCTTCAGAAACTCAGAGAAATAAGTGGAGAAAATGTGTTCTCGTTAAAAGTTCATGGAATTATGTGCTTAAAATTTGTGATATAATTCAGCAAATCAGTAGGTACGGTTTTGTTAATGTGTTTCATGATTCTTGTTTTCAGTTTTCCCATTTTGGATATGTTAGATTGCCTTTGAGGAGAAAGAAAAGGTTCATCATTTTTAATGCATCTGACCATAAGTTGTCTCCAAATGCCGGAAACCTGTGTTAAACCATAAATCACTAATCCAAAGACTTCGCGGAGATTTTAGCAAGGCCCAACCAGCTATAAGACAGCACTTTGTTAACGATATGAATCACATCACCTTCTTTCTCACCTCGGCCCCAACCTACAGTAAACCGCATGGATTTCTCCGGAAAGGAAATAAAAAACTGACATCCCGAGGAGCGGCCTGGTTGCTGAAGGGTTAAGGGAGCGGTTCGAACCGGCCGGAGCGCTGGGGGCTTCCGAGGCGGGCGCGGAGGCTGGAGGCGCCGCCGAGCGCGCGCAGACCCTCCAATAAACACAAAGGAGGGCCTGGGGAATAGAAACCCAAATCCACTTGTAATCGTACAGGAGATTCGGGCATAATTACTGGAGCAACCTAGATTAAGATTGATGAGCCTTTAAAGTGGTTCTTCAGATCGACCGCCTCGCCCTTTGGAAAGAAAACCCTTGTGGAGCCGAGGTGGACCCCGCTCCGCCAGGCTGCGCGGGGAAAGCGCCCGCCCGAGACCGAGGCCCGGGAGGCCGCGGGCTCCGGGCGTCTGGGCACCGACACAGGAGTGAACGGGCGGGCTGTGCGTCAGTCCGACCCAGGCGGTCACGATCCGGGTGAAAGCTGACACTGACACAGTTGGCTTCCTAGCCACCCCCTTTAACCCAGACGCAAGCCGGCCGAGTCCTCTCTGCTCCTCCAGCCCCGGGAACGGCCGGCTTTGTGCAGGCCGGTGGCACAGTCGCTGTGTGCTGTCCCAGAACACACGAATTTGGACACGGTGTCCTGCGCCCCGCCGGCCGGGTACCCTAGCGGTGGCGAGGACCGAGGCGGCGCGGGCGGGTCCCAGGGCAGAGGCCTGCGCGGCCGCGGG
Source organism: Perodicticus potto (assembly GCA_963574655.1). Taxonomy (NCBI): domain Eukaryota; kingdom Metazoa; phylum Chordata; class Mammalia; order Primates; family Lorisidae; genus Perodicticus; species Perodicticus potto. The sequence goes on from CAUYRH010072400.1 coordinate 67,190, forward strand.
ACATCTGACTTGATTGCCTTTCTCCTACTGTTGCTGTGACTCATTTGAGTGAGGAAATGGAAGGGATTCTGATGCGCCCTTGCTGCTGGAAGGCGAACAGGTTCTGAGTCCAAGTCGCACTTCAGTCCAGGATGGCGAGGAATGCCACCTTTCCGGGGGGCTTTAAAGGGAGAATTTAAGTAGTACCCCCTTTGGATTAATATTCCAATGTATGAAATTGGTGATTTCCGACCTTAATTCAGCTTAACTTCGAAGTAAGGACTCTAGTAGGGACTTTCAGTGACGCTTTAGTACCTTTTCTTTGAAAAGTTGTAAAGTAACACTTTCCAGCGCTTTTTTGAGAATCGTTTTGTTCTACCGTCTTACATTTACACCATTTGGCGGATCCTCTGAGAAAATGACTAATAACTTTTAATTAATCTTTTTTAAAAACTTTAATGTCAGTATGTTTTAGGACGCCGATATGAAATTAATCTGGAACATTCACAATTCTCAGTACAGTGGGTTTTATATATTTATATCCTTTCCCCCTGCACATCCTCTCACCTCTCCTTGGGGAGAGCCGCTGTTGAATGCACCGGCTTTGCACGATGGCTGGTCTTTGGGGGCAGTGTGACTGCAGCGGAGGGTCTCTGGAAAGCCGTGCTGCTCAGTGGAGAACCCGGGCACTAAGGAGCCGGTTCTGCGCTTTTAAGCTGGTTAATGGCAGCGCCTCACCAACCATGTGGGATTCCCAGGCGGAGGTTGAGCATTTATTCGGTATCCTGACCTCTTGGGTTTTTATGGAATTATTTATCGCTAGTCTTGTTAAAAGGTAATGTATAAAAAGTCAAGAAGACCTTATCTCACATGAAATAGCTTGTCGCGTAGTATAGGCAACATTGTTTTAGCGCATCTTTAAAAATAAAAACCCGTGGTACCCTTCTGGGAGGGAGCGGGAGAGGGCCACAGGGTGTACCCTGACTCCGTTGCCCCTGTCTTGCAGGCCCAGTGGTTCTCAGCACCCCTGCCCAGCTCATCGCTCCTGTGGTGGTGGCCAAGGGGACTCTCTCCATCACCACGACAGAAATCTACTTCGAGGTAGATGAGGATGATGCTGCCTTCAAAAAGATCGACACGAAAGTGAGTTAAAGCGATTCCTTGTACAGTACTGGTGGCTTTGTGGCTAAAAGTGGTTTTCAATTTTGCTTGGTTTTAATTGACAGTGGGGGAGGGGAGCACATTCTCCTCTTTCTCAAACAAAATAAAATGAATGAAATAACATATGCTTTCTTTATGGAATTGAAGAATATATTAATGAGTTTAAATCCTGTATTACCCAACCATGCACATTTTAAGTCTTTCTGTGAGTGCCTTTGTGTGCACTTGGGCAGATTTGGTAGTTAAGCCAATTGCTCCCAAGTCCCCAGGGTACAGCATTTCAGGCTGAGACTGAGTAGGGAAGGTCTTAAGAAATTTCTTATTAAGATCACTTTTAATTTTCAAAACTACAGTTTATGGTGTGAATTATTATTTATTGAAAAGTTATAAGGAAACTGGGGGGAAGCCAATTAGATATAAATCCATCTCCATTATTACATCCATTTTTTTCATCTCTTGAAATAAGAATATAGCTTTTACACGTGGGTATAAGAGGAAAGAAACTGATTCTCTCAGCTTTGATTTTGAATGTGTATATATAAAGCATGCCTTGGCACTTAGATGTTTAAAGATTGTACTCTTCTTTGGGCGTAATGGCAGAAAATACATATAACGTATATTAAATTTTATTGTGTAGATTTTATATTCCTGAGCATTAGTATAGCTCTACACATCAGCACTTTCTTCTGAGATCCATTTTATTGTTTTAACTTTCATGTTACTGTACAATTTGCAAATTTTTTTATGAGTTTAAGAATTCAAGAGCATTAAGTGTCATACTAAAGAAATTCTGATTCTAGCATCATTTTGCAAAGGTCTTCCTTAAAGTGTTTTCAGAGGCAATTATTCTAAGTTAAAGACAAATATTCCCACAGATCCAGAACATTATTATGTTTAACTCAGATGCTGAAATAAAACATAAAACAGTATTTATAGACTAGCAACTGAAATTCTAAAATTTACTATCAGCTGAATTAACTATCTTCAGGTTCATAGGGGATCAGCCCTTTCAGCACTTGTTGACTATTAAAATATCCCCAGTGGATTGTCACAGGATTCTTTTTACTTCCAACTAAAAAGCAGTGAACTTTTTTAAAAAAATAAGTGTACTGCATTTAATTTTAAATAATTTAAAGTTTCTTTATGTTTTTATCATTAACCCCATGAAATAAAATGGAATTTTGAATTTCTGATTAATGTATTCTGATAATAGAACCCATAAAATAAGATTTGACATAAAATATATTGGTCAGAAATGATCTTCATTATGTTAGTGTGGTTTCATATACAGATTTCAAAAGTTACATTATAATTTTAAATTCATTTCCTCTGAGTCAACCTGATTTTTAACTTGTAATCTCTACTGTCATGATAGGTTTTTTTCCCCTTATCAAAAATGCTGCAGAAATACTAACCAGAAAGAGCAAGCTTCAAAGGTAGATTTAAATGATGTCTGTTATAGAAAGGAATTTCCTTATAGTTAGAAACTGAGGGTAGATTATCCTCTGTAGCTATACGAAAAGAGCATTTCTCCAATATTTTGTTTATTTTTTAAATACAACATCAGCATATTTCTTAAAATATTTAAAATATTCAAATGGATTGGATTTTCATAATGAAACATTACATCGTTTGAAAAAAGTTTAAAGTGAGACACAACAACTTATATTTTACATCATTTATTAGCATCTAATTAAATAAAAACCAGCAACAGAAATTAAAATCTAAATCACAAAAGTAATTATCCAGTGTATTTCAAGTGCATTTTTCAAATATATAATTCAGATTTTCAAGCGTTATTATATAAGCAGAATTCAAATTTCTTTGAATATATTTAAATAACATTTCAAGTATATTTATGGAATGTCAGAAATAGAACAAGCAATATTTGAAACAAAATGTAAACTTTTTAAAATCAGACACTTTCAAACACAGATAAAAATACCATGAGGAAATCTACCTTTAAATGATATCTTTGTTAGTGGAGAATGTCTGGAAGTAACCAAAATGGCAATTGAAGTTCTGTTCACCAAATCACAAAACACCAACGTCCACACTTCCAAAGACAATGTGAGATCACAATCTTTGTCACAAATCAAAATATACATTACATTTTTCTTCAGATGTTATATCCAAATCGTGTTTACTCACAGACAGCTGTACCTAAATCACCGGGATTGCTATAATCCTTTGATAGTTAAGACAATCTTCCCTGTGGTCTTGCATTACAGCCAGGCTGTTTTCTGGGCGTTACCGTGTAGGTTTTAAGGGAGATAGGAAACTGTGGAAAGAAGTCTTCTAATACTTGTGGGTTTGGGCTTTTCTCCATCCCCTTCCACTACTTCTTTTTCTCCCCTTGGAGGGGTGGGTGAGATGATGTTTTAAACATTGTATTATTCCTTTTTAAGGAAGAGATTGTTTGCACTGTCGAGTGGAAAAATATTAGATAGGAATCGAACAGAAAGTTCACACTTAAGTAGGACATTTCGACTCTTGATTAAATTGTCCTCTAAAGTTTTTCCAAACTTTTCGGGTTGGTCAGGATCTCTCTTGCCAGTCGCCACGTTTGTTTGGCAGCGTTTTCCAGGGCCGAGTGAGGTTTCCCTTGAAACAGATCTAAGTTCGGTAGAAAGTAATGGGGACACCGCCGGCACTGCAGGCAGGAGATAAGTTGCAGCAAAATCCCGTTCAGCCGATCGCCCAGGCAAGACTCGTCCCAGTCCGACTCGCGGGGATGCTTTTCACACTCATAGGAAACCAAAGTCTTCATATGGTAATTGTTCAGGGGCTGCCCAGGCAGTTCTAGGTGACGATCCCTTAAGGTTTTGAGAATGGAGAGGCATTTCTTTCTGCAGCCCCCCATCTGCAGTCTGTTCTCCGCTTCCGCAAACTGCAGCACCCAGGCGTCGCTCTCGGCCGAGCTCTGCTTGCCGGCCAGGGAGTGGCACTCCTTGGACAAGAGATTGAAACCTTCCGCTTTGACCTCCGCCACCCGGTTGGGTCCCGGCCAGGGGATGTGGGGAAGTGGCCAGTGGGCAGCACTCCTGGGCCAGATCCCGGTGCATTTAAAAGCCGGGGTGATCTGCACCACGTACCTATCTCGGATTCTCAGTTTCACTTCGCTGGTGTCTGCCACCATCTTTACCACATCCCTGTAGCTACATTTGTCTACCGCTTGAGCCACCAGCGTCTGAAACCTGGACCGGATTTTGCGCGCCGAGAGGTAGCCCGAGGCGGTAATGAATTCCACCCAGAGGGACATGCTCCTCTTGCGGCCGTCGCTCAACTTCAGCACCGCGCAGCCGGGCAGCGAGCCGTCGTCCACGAAGTTGAACACCCCCATCTGGTTAAGATAAAGCACCACTTCAAATTCGGTGGGGGAGATGACCTCCAGGCCTTCGTAACGATTGTCCATCTCGTTGAGAGAGCTGATGAAGCGGGGCTCCTGCACTTCCACTTCCTTCAGTACGTCGGAAACTACTTTGCAGACTTCCCGGATAGTTTTGGCAATGGCAGCTTTCCTGGCTTGGCATTTTTCGTTGTAGTATTTATTCAGATGGTAGACCAGCTTGGCCTGGGCCGCGATCATGTTGGGGCAGAGATCCGGATTGTACACCGGAGTCTCGCAGTAAGCTGTGGGATCCAATGCGGCTGCTAGAGCTGGAGCCAACTTCGGTGGAGAAACGGGCCGCGGCGCTCAGAAATGTACCAAAAATGTCTTTCCGAAGTGCTGCAGCGGCGGTTTCCCTGCTGCGGCCGCTTTTCCCTTCCTTTTATCTTTGAGCCCAGCTGGTCTTAAAGTGAAAGATTGTTCTCCCCCCTCTGTCTCTCTTCTTGCTTTAAAGAATCCTTGCGTGAGAGAATCGCATGGAGAGATCACCTTCTCCGTAATGAAAACAAAAGTTGCGCTGAGACCCAGGCAAGCTCTTCCAGTAGTCAAAATAATCACCCCTTTCCGTATTTATTTATGCTTTCCCGTAATCATGGTGTGTGCAGGACTGTTAATCAGACGGAGGAAAAGTGTGCTGCGTGTGTGTCGGGGGTGAGTGTGCGTGTGTATATGTCAGAAGAAGCTGCTGTGGGTTTGTCTAAGAGCCCAGATGCACTCGTGTGGAAATTATAAAGGCAGGGCCAGGCAGGCGGGCGGCCAATCGCCACTGGGCTCGTCACGACAGCCTCCTTCAGCTCCAGCCCGGCTAATTAATCCCCCCTCATGGATATAGGCCCACAAACTAAAGGTAGGAGGCTGCTGCCGGCAAAAAACTACCCAGGCCACCTAGACAGTTGGGAAATCAAGAGGAATCTCTCAGCTTTGGTATTACTTGAAGCATATTGACATTTCGAAAACACTTGGCAAAGCTCTCTTCTGTGCTGAAAACCCTGCTTGTCTTTTACCGCTGAAATGCAAATACAGGTGTATTAAAGGCCATCCATCAATTGGTGAACTAGATGGGGTTTTCTAAAGCAAAGTAACTAACTTGCATTTATAGTAAGATAATTAATGTCTGTTAATCTTTGGGGTCTTTTTAAATGCAGGTTAAAAGTTTACTCTTACAGGCACAGACTACTGGCATATGGAAGTTGGTGTTAGATGGAGTAACACCTGTGTAATTTTCTCATTCGGGATGTTTCTATGTTAAAATGGTTTTTTTGTTTTTAACATTTTTTGCAGGTACTGTGCTTTTTTTTAAACCTGTGTTTTTTCCTTATTTGCACTTGTTGAAAGGAAATCTGAAAATTATTGCTGACTGTGTTAAATGTTGTCTACCCCAGTTTAATTTAGAATATTTTTAGAATGTTTGGTACATCCCTCCACTCACCTCTTTGCATTTTGGTAGACCTATCCAGCATTACCAGCAGGACAATAAGCTGTATATGCACTTCTAAGAGCAGTTGAAAAATAATATATCTCTAGGATTAGAGTGATTATTTTAGTGTGATTTCATAATATGAGCTGTGTTGTCATACAGAAAAAAGTGAGATTGTAGTGGGTCAGACCTACTTACAGATAACTGTCCTGAAAATGTGAAGGTTTGAGGTTTCTGGCTTGTTTATAGATGAATAATTAAGGATATATCTCCTGTCTTAAGTGTCCTTAGTGGTGACCTAACAGTAGACTTCGTTGATTTGACTGAAAATGGTTATTTTCGAAGAAAATTAATTTACAGATATCCAGGTTTTTGGATTTAGACATCATTTTGGAAAAAAATTTTCTGAATTTTGGAACCTTGAAACAGGAAGGGGAAATGGGTTTACGTACAACTTTCTTTTTTTCTGGTGGTACCAGTTGTGTTCTCAAAGTACAAGAAACTAAAAAAATACTACTACTCAAGAGATACGTAGTGGTTTTTAAACCTAGGCGGACTTTTAACTGCCTAACTTGAAATGAAGTGCCGTCTCCTTCAAATTAAGAATATTTCCGAGTAACTCATTAGAGCCACTTTTAACAAGCTCTTATTCAAGGCTCCCACTTTTTACTCAAGCCTTTGATTATGGCACAGATACAGCCTTACAAACCACCTCTTACTTTGCTACCCAAAAGTGGTAAGATTGCAAGGTTAAGACAGTACTTTATATTTGGGGCTCATGTCACCCACCTACTCTCTTCCCCAAGAACCCACAATTCTCTTAGGCTCGGGACTGGAAATACCCGAAAAGCCCCTCCCCACTCTGCTGGCGTCGCGGGTGAACGCACTGCTACCTTTTGGCAGTTGGAAGAGGAGGCAAATCAGCCAGAGAACCTGCGGCCACAACGGAGATGTGCGGTGATCTCTGGGGAAGGGCCACCTCCGCCCTCCCCCGGGGCGGGGGCCCCAGTCCTCGCGCTGCCGCCTCTCTCCGGTTGCTTGGCACTCTCCGGTCCCCAAAGCTTTATTTCTGGGTGCGGATAATTTAAAACCTTCCTGGTGCCCTGGCTCTCCCCCGATCTGTTGCAGGCCACGCTCTGCCCCCGCGCCCCTCGGCCCTGCCCGCCGCGTGGCCGAACTGCGCTGGCAGCAGAGCCAGGCGCTTCTTGGCCTCCACCGCGGCACCTGAGGCCAGCGCGCTCTCCCTTGAATTCAGGCCAGAGGTGCTCAAGACCTCACCCCATCCTTTCTTGGGCCACCTGCGAACATCCCCAGCAGTGGAGGATGTGAGACAGCACCGCACACAGGGACCGAAGCGGGAACGGCGCCGCGGCCGTGGGGTTGGGTCTAAGGGGGAAGGACGCAGGCCCAATAGGGGCGCCGGCCGGGCCTCGCTGGAGCCAGGCGCGCAGGTGGCGCATCTTCGGGGCTCACTGTGTGGCTTAATTGGGTTAAAGCGAAGCTAAACACCGAAACACTTCGTGCAAACTAATTGGTGCAACCAGGGCCTTTTCACTAACGATTTGCACTGTGAGAAAGAAAAACGGATGGTGAGGAAAAAACTAAGAAACTCGTTAGTCCTAGAGTGTTTCAGGGACACCAAGACTGTGTTTTCTGAGCTGCTTCCTTGGGCACCCGTCACACCCGGAGCTGACGCTGATTTGCATAACATAGGATTCACCCGTCCAGTGTGATCACCGTGGGTGAACTGGGCGTCCTAGCGTAATACTCTAGTGCAAGTGTCGCTTGTTGCTGCATCACAGTGATTTTCTATTTCACTGAACACGTGAAGTGAATTGCCTTCTGTAGCTGAATCCTCTGAGTGATCTTACACACCCTTCACTGTTGAAGGGAAAATTAAACTATTCTGAGGAGTATGTTTTCTATCCTTTAATTTTAATTGAAATGACCTCTGAAGGGGAATTAGAATTAATGGTATATTTTTGTGTAACTCGGCGGATTTTAGTCTAGGTTTTGAGATACATTTGTTTTGTGGGAGTAACTTAACTTTTTTAGTAAACGTTAGTGAAATAATCATTGGCCTGTTAAACGGGTAATTTCAAGAGATTATGCAATACATAGAGATTACTTAAAAGTCATATTTATTTATGAGAATTTGTAACTCTCATGGTATCATATATATGTTTACAATAAATATAATCTTAGTAGTATTAGAATAAAAGCCCTGTGTGTATCCCATGCTTTTGGATATAAATGCGTAATTGTTTTCAGTTGTGCATGTAGGCATCCTTGACATGAACTAATAATAGAATGATAATTGAAGAAAACTAGCCTAATTGAAGGGAAAAAACACCCAAGGAATCTCATGATTTAATAATTTGAATGGTATTAAATTATTTGGTATTAAATGGCTTACATTGGAATGTTATTTGGGATTTTTAACGTCTGACTTTTACATTTCATTTACTTAGTTTATCAGGCATCCTTGATTTAAAATGTACCATTTCTTTGGGGAAAAAAATCCAATGAAGACACAAGCACTCCATTATCATAAATGTTAGTAGTGTTAATGAATATAAAATAATTAAATATTATGATCTTTAACATGTGACGGGTTCAAAATAGCAATAGCAAATGGCTTTTCCTGAAGTACTGTTTCCTAAATAACTTATTTCCCCTTGTGTAGATCTGGTAACTCACATGAGATACATAAAGTAGTGGGTAAACAGTCTCCTTCTGGAGTTAAAAGAAAACCTCTATTATCTTGAGAAATGGAGGAATGCTTGGTTTCTTTGTTTTTAAAAAACCTAATTTAAATTTGAATGGCACATTCACAAATTTCAGCAATTGTAACCTTTCATCTGGAAAAAGGTATCTGTGAGAGGACACACACGCACATGTTAAGTGCTCACATAGACATGGTTTAGTGTTTTTTCATAATTTGCTACCTTCTAGTCTATTCACAAGTATTCATGAATTTAAAGTTTTATTTTTTTAATATGTGCTTATTACACTGGGGAGATGAAAAGAATATGAAGTTGAGTTTATTACATTATTTATCCCTACTGCTGGAGTGGCTTTGAAGGCTCATTGTACACATCTGATTTCTTTCCCCCCTCTTTTTTTTTTTTTTAAATGCACCCAGGCTATTTCAACTGTTTCATTCTGCCAGACACAATATATTTCCTTTTTTACACTAGAGAAATTAAAGACAGATATTTGTGCAGGGTTTTCTTTGTGTGTCACATTAAATAAAGTAAAATACTGGGAATTTTTCTGGTAATCTAATTTGATCATATCTATACCTCTCTTCCTGTTGTGACACTTGGTATAAGAATACTTGAAACAAAAGCTGGAAAGCCTCAAAATTTCAGTGATTTCTTCAAATAATTATTGCATGTTTTAATATCAGGTGTAATACGAAGTCAAGCAGAAGATTAAGGTCACGGCATAATTTGGACCTTGTTTCATTTCTTCAACTAGAGCATCCTGAGAATTATAGTTAATGTTTTAAAAATGATTCTTCACTTGAATGATCAAGGCCCTTGCCTCAGTCTTTCTCCTCACCTGCCTAGCATATAATCATATAGTCGCAGTTATAGTGGTGAGCGTTTTTTTTCTTACAGTGTTGCCTAGTAAACTCGACATTGGTATTAATAGGTTTTGAAAAGAAAAGTAACTTTGAGATTAAAGGTGGAAGTCTGAAGTACACCTTACAAAAATTACCACTGCTGCATGATTTGCAGACTTGAAATAATTCTAGATAACTCTGGCCAAAACCTTTCTTTTAGTAGGAAAAGAAATTTAAAGCCTGGCTTATTTACATAATTGTCTGTATTTCCTCACTTCATTTGCATATGCACACAGAAGTGTAAGATATTTAAAGTTGCATCTGTAAACTGGAAAAAAAATTGAAAGGTTATCAACCTAAAGAATTTTTTATTACTCAGCATAGATTAGGATCTCCAACCTTTTCCACACATATAAGGACAATGGGGTTAGCCATTCATTTATTTGAATATTATAGAGGAAATGTGGATTCCAATATTCTAGTTCCTTATGAACCCTTCAGAAAGGCACCATTACCTCTCTACTTGGTGAAACTGAAATTGTTTTGTTAGATTTCAGCTTATGTTTTTCATCTGGGTATTAAAGGAATATTCAAACAGGATAAATGGATTGTGTGATCTTTCTGTGTATGGCATGTAAATCAGGTATTCCTTAACTCATAAGTAATATGTATTTATAAACATTTTCATATATGACTACTTTTTTAGTATTCTTAATATACATTTTTATTGCTGTTAGAGAGAACGGTGGAATCAGATTTGATTAGTGTCTGTTAATCTGTCCATCTGTAGTGAGTCATCCAGGACTGCATTACTCTCATTACTGTTTCATACTGTGTGTGATTAAGCCACTGAAAATATTCAACATGACCTTGAGACTAGAATATGGTATGTTGATAATCAACTTCAGTGATTGCTTGTCTAAAATAACCTTTCTTATTTCTAATTTATAGTTTTAGATCTTATTTTTTAATGAATAAAGTAATTCTTCTAAACTTGGATTTATTTTTTTTAATGACCAGTAACTGGAGTGATAATTTAAAAAGATAATTATATCAAGTAGAAAACAATTACCTCTTATCATGTAGATTATATGCAATAAAATAAATGGTTTACAGAAAAAAGAAATTCATTTATAAATTGGAATTTCCTTTATATCTTTACAAATAAGTATAAAGATTATAAATATTATCTGAGAATAGAACACCTATATCATATTTCATTTCTGGCTACACACAATTATTTTCACTATTCTAATCATACATTTTAGTATACCAATATGTACTGTTTCTTGAAAGCACAATTTTTCACATAATGATTTATGTAAAATATGTCAAAAATAGTACTAATGAGTAAATACTTTTAAATCTATATATTCTTACCCATTTTATCTAAATATGTATATTAGAAGTATGAGTAGTCTATTTTGTAAGATAACAGTGTTTCTAACAGAAAGTTGGGAACCTAGTGAAATAAAAGTATTGCTTTATTTTTATGCAAAATCTACTTTTTAAAAGTTAGGTTTATTGACGTATAATTTGTATACCCTACCATTCCATTCTATGTTTTTCCAAGTAAATATTCCATTCAATGAATTCTGACAAATGTATACAATCATATCGCCTCTACTACAGATGCAGAACATTACCTTTGCCACAGAAAGTTTTCCTCATGTCCCTATTTTATTTTTCTAATTTGTACAACTATAACTTGGATGTTCTAGCTGTACGTCTAAAGCTCTTTAGATGGTAAACACCATTATTTATGACCCGTACAAGTTATTATTTTATCATGCTTCCAATTTAAGACAAGTTTTAATAAGAAAGCACCAATTCAGAGGCAAAGTCTAAAATAATATTTCAGTTATGTAAACAATAATGTTTATAATTTTCTGCCTTAAAAGTTTAATTTTAATATATGTGACTAATTAATACTTAATAAAAAATAATTTTTCAAAAGAACTACTAGGACATGTTACGCCAACATCAATGTATATATGTTAGATTTATAAATGTAGTTTGCAATTTGTACATTAAAATGCTTAATAAGGAACTGGAGGTCTTTATATAAATTAGCATCTCGAGCATATTTGTAATGTTACTATGGCACTAGAGAAAGAAATCTCTGTATTTCTCACATTTCTCAGTATTTATATATATTTTACATTTTCAGCAAATTAATCCTCCCTTTAAGTGGTAGAGATAAAGCTAAGGAACTTTATTAGAGCTAATATTAATTAATATATGTACAATCTTGGAATATATACTTTTAATCCTAATTTTGTATAAAAATACATTGTCCTTTAAATATAGATGGTTCCAAATACTCTAAACAAAGTATTATTCAATTTTAGGAGTGCAGACATTTCCATTGATAAAGATGCTCTTTCAAGTATTTTGCCTTTTTTACAACTTGGAATAATACAGCTAGTCTTTTATTTCTTTCCCTAAGATATACAAATTATTTAAATGCTTTCTGTTTTATATTTTTATTTGGCAATTACAATAGAAATTTTAATGTTATGCATGCTTACAGGCTCATTAAGGAAGAAGTTATTGCTTTCTTAACAATCTTAAACCATCTTTAGGAAATATACACTGTTTATGGTTTACAAAATAGCCATGCGTGCAAGCTGTGTACACACACACACACACACACAACCCCAGTGTTTAAGATAGTAAAAGATTGAATTGGCCTCTACACATCTTTTCTGTTAACCTGTTAAAAGGAAACAACTACTAAATATTGGATTCTTGTTGCCACCAGGAAGTAATATCACATTTGCAAGGTTGTTCCATAGTGACGCTTAACATTTTGCGTTAATACCTGAAGCGATTACACCTAAGTGGATTTAAAAAATAACGCCTGGAAATTCCAGCAGTATGTATTCAGTCGCATATATTACGGCAGTTTTGAATGTCATAAAATTTTAATTGTGAAATTGAGAAGTTTAATGCTAGCTATTCTGTCCAGAGAAAGAAAAAGATATTGCTTAAATATTCATCTGCATTAATGTGTATGCATATACGTAAAAACACCACTAATTTAAAATCATTTTCTACTCTTTTGCAGCAGAATAAGATTGAATTTTTTGCAACCTTTACCTATATTTGATACACAAAATGTATAATTCATCAGGGGGAAAAGGGAGGTATTTTGGATGTTTTGCTTTTGTTTTTTTACTAGCAAATTCCGTTCTTCATTTGTTTTGCTCTCCACGCTGCATTAGCACAGTTTTCCCCTGTGTGCGTCTGCCAGTGTACAATTTAGCCACGGGCATCTGTAGACCTTGTGGTGATCAGTATTGCAGGCAAAAGCCATATGTGTTTAAATAAAAAAAAAAAAATCTCTTTATTTCATTTGCTGTTTTAACTGGATGGATAACTTTTGTGCCTCAAGACAGAAGAAGAAAAAATACAGAAATAATTAATTGCCTCTATTCTTGAGGCAGTTTCATTTCCCCCTCCAATATGGAATGCTTGTCAGCTTTCCTGATAAATGACTGCATGTATTTGCATAGATTTTACATTAACACAAAAATTAGTTTTATTTGTGGAAAACTAGTTTACATAATAATATAAAACCTTGTGTTATTGATTACATTTAGAAACATTGATGACTTTGGAGAGATGGTAGCATTCTAAATTTTCAAAGGTCTGATCAACCTATTTCTTAATTTAAACTTTCTTTTCATGTACATAGTTTTGTATTAACAATATATAAAAATTTTAAGGTTTAAAAATTCTTCTCTTATTAACCAGAACTATGTCAGACCCATAGTTAGTGGCACTTGTTTGATAAAAAGGTTCTGATTTTAAACTTTTCCCAGGGAATATTTTTAAATACTTGTTACCAATTATGTACACTTCAACCAGTTGGAAGACTGCATCTGTGGAAAAAATTTTAAATCTTCATATTTATGTTATCAAAAAGTTGGGTGCTTTATTGGTTGTGGCAGTTGAGCTTATTCCTGGGAACTTATGTATTGTTTACAACCAATTTACCAAAATTAAAATATGTCTGAGAACTCTTATCTTCACCTTTAACCTATTTCCTTGAAAATATACTTAATTGAGCACTCTTTCCCAGTTCTGGGGGGGGAAAAAAAAAAAGCACTTCTCTGGAGCTGTTTGGTTGCTGGAAACAATTCTAATTCTACCTCTCTAAGTGGCAGGCAGTAGATGTTTATTCACAGTGTGATGTGGCATCTTGTTGTCTAGAGGCAACCTGCTAATTATGTGCTATCATTGTATTATCCATGTTCTGGAAAATTCAAATATGTTCACTGCTGTTAGTTACATCACAAAGCTTTTCATAAAATATACTTGATCTTCAAGAAACCTACTATACTTAATGGCAACCTAAACCAAGAGTATCTGTGCCACTTCTTGATTCTGGGACACCCTGGGTGCCAGCTGTCACAGCTCAGCTAATGATGACAAATGCCCCTCTCTATGCAGATTGCAGAGCTTGCAGGCTGCTGTGAAAGGCAACCAGATTACCTTTCTTCAGAGTGTAACTTAACCTTTTAAACTCGTGTCAGAATGAAATGATCAGCTGTGATAGTTTCAATATCTGTATCTTTAAAAAGAAAAATTAGAACAATATCAAATAACACTTTTTTATTTCAACATTTGTATGATTTACAATGTTTTACCCTTGAATACTGCAGTACCCTCAAATAAGAAATTCTAGAAAAGATACACTTCACAGCCACTCAAGAGTATGTATTTGAACTCAGCTTATAAACTAGGTACTGAATAATTGAGAATAATTGTTTAAGCCAAAATACAGGCTGGTGCAATTTTGAGGGAAAGTAAGTCCTTTCCTTCTCTTCACCTGTATGGTAGAAGTCCTTGTTCACCCACAGCTTACACAGGCCTAGCCTGTTGCAAATAAATGATTGTATCATTGCTCTAAAATTTGGTAGATTATTCCAATATGATTTATGTAATAATTGTCATTAATGATTGTTTCCTCTAAGTATTTTCAAACTTGAGCTTTTGTTTTAAATTTTTAATTTGGGCTTGGTGCCTGTAGCTCAAGCGGCTAAGGCACCAGCCACATACATCAGACCTGGTGGGTTCAAATCCAGCCTGGGCCTGCTAAACAACAATGACAAATGCAATCAAAAAATAGCCGGGCATTGTGGCGGGCGCCTGTAGTCCTAGCTACTTGGGAGGCTGAGGCAAAAGAATCACTTAAGCCCAGGAGTTGGACGTTGCTGTGAGCTGTGATGCCACAGCACTCTACCCAGAGCAACAGCTTGGGGCTCTGTCTCAAAAATAAATAAATAAATAAATTGTTAATTTGTCTATAGAAATGTATCATGTTGATACATAAACCCACATGGCTCTTTCAAAACAATAATGAGCATCTTTAACCATAATATAATGAAGTGGAATAAACTGCCCATTAAATGAGATAATGCTGTACATTTGCAACAATCTTTTCCATTCACAAAAGACTGATACACACTCATTCATTTGATACTTAGATATAATAATTCTATGAGTTGATAGAGATGACTGATAAGAAAGGGGGTCCAATACTTAATGAGTATTTAATCTCATTTAATCTTCACCACTAATAGTAGCTTCCATTTACAAATGAAGAGACTGAGGTTTAGAAAGGTTAGGTGTCTTACCAAAGGTCACACAGATAATTGCAGAGACTGATCTGATGGCCTGTTCTTAGCACTACAATATCTGTCTAAGCTGTATATTGCAGAGATATATGTGTGTGTGTCTTATTTATACCCAGATATGCCAGATACACTATAGCAACTGCTACTAGCAAACAAATAAGTGTTACTCTTAAAGGAAACCTAAAGGCTTAGCTTTACATAGAGAAAATGATTAATGAGTTTTAAAAAACAGATTCTTTACAGGATGCTTTTAATTAAGTAAATATTGAGATACTGTTCATGTTTTAATGTATGAGTATAATGTATTGATCTATCTCCCTATCACATAGGGAGAAACATTTAGGAAAGATACATAATTATTTACTGAATATCAGATTGGACTAATTCATGTAAAGAACCTCTTTGTTGTAAAACCTGTTAAGATTAACAAAATTTACTTTAATAAAAATGATGAAGGGAAACAATCACTACAACAATAACAGGCGAAGTATCTATATACTTGTCTCTTACAAAAGGTTTACCCATAGAGTAGTTTTACTTTGTCATGTCAATGAGCTATACAAGACACAATATTGTGTATCTTTGTGTTCAAGATAGACTGAAAACTTTCTTTTCTCGTGAAATTAAATATAGTCATTTCCAGGAAAGTTGGGTGAGTGCTAGTGGTTTTTATTCTTCTTTGGCACAGATACTACAATGTAAGTTGTACATTTTTTGTTCTGTAATACATGTGGTATGTTATAAACACTATTTTAATTATAGAATTCTACTTACAATTACTAACTAGTACTAGTGCTAACAAGTTGCATTTCATTGCATATAAAAATTAAGCAAATCTTACAGTGAGTATTGTATTGAAATGTATCATGCAGTTAGTATCAGAGGAAAGAAACTAATTCTGTCTCATAAATCAGACACTTGATATCACAGGAAGAAAAACTCTAGAAAAGAATACCAGGGAGCCCTCCCATCGCTGCCTCAATCTTCTTTATGCCATTACCAGTGGTGGCCATCCAGCAGCTGCTTTTGCCTTCAATGATGAGAACGTACTGCTTCCTCAAATAGCTAGTGTACTTACAAACAGTTCTAATTGAATTGTTAGATAGCTGTTCCTATTATTGAACCCAAATCTTTCCCCTTGAAACTTTCACCTTTTGCTCCCTATTTTTCCTTTCCTTCCATATTATTTCTCTCTTTTTTTTTAACAAGTGAACAGTTTATTAAGAATTAAACAAAGGTATGATGTGATTACAGTACAAACAAGACTCTCAAGATAGGTATAATAGTACTACTCACACAAAAACTTAAATTTCACCTCAAAAAAATCACAGACAAAAGAGAAAGCAATTTCACTGTTATAAAATAAGATATTTCATGCAAAGTATTAACTCTGTATTAATATGTTAGCATAGCAGTATTCCCAGATAGGTTTTTGTTTGTTGGGAGGTTGGGCTTTGGGGTCAGAGTTAATACATATTTTTTCTCTTAAACTGAAATAATGCTCTGTAAATTCAGTATTTGAGATATCAAATTGAACATACACTCCAGCGTTTCACCTGTAGCCCAGTTTAAGAGCCTGTTTCACTGTTCTAGACCCGGTTTTCAAGTATGATGCCTAGAATTCATTACTCCAAGAACAGATTAGTGAATATAGAGTAGAGAGGCCTTTGTTAAATTAAACACAGTCATGTTAGCTTTGGGGTACCTCTGTAACCCTGTTGACAAATGCTTTGTGCCAACAAATATTTTGTTTAAACACATTACTACAGTCCTAAGTACATGACTTTTGTATTTATCCAACTCATTATATAGTTATAATTTTAGGTATTTTTTCCATTATCTGACCTATAATAATGAGTAATGTGTTGTTATTTTGAATAAGAATCAAAAGTTGAAGTCAACATGAAACTTTTTTATTAAATTGAAGTAGCCTCACCTGTTAAGACCCATTCTGCTCTATTATTTTCTTCAGATGCAGTGTCTAAAACTCAATGTTCAGTTTCTGAGAGTGCTCTGTAAATGTAGAGCAAGGAGGCTTCCAATAGGAAATGAATACACTGTTGGGAAAAGACAATGAGGATTAAATAGTAAAAGGTAACCAGTATTAAATAATTATAAAATGCATTATAAATTTTTTTATGTAGCTACAAATGGTTTAAAGAAACACATATATTAACTTTTTTGTTATTTGCTTTGAAACCTCAAATCTCTTTAAGTGTAGACACATGTCTTTATTTACTAAATTTTTTCCTTCTCTGTGAGGATATTTCATTACTGCCTCATTTACGACTGCTGTGACATCTAGGCAATAAAACACAAACACAGCCTGCCTCCAATTTGGGCTTCTTGCAGTTTGTGTCTTGAATGGAAAATAGAGAAGTCCAGTGTGTTTACAAAAGAAACATTCTTAAGTGAAGAGCTGCCCCATCTGTTTCATCTGGTGGCTTATGCAATAAGAAGTATTATCACATGAACCTGAATGCAGGAGCCGTTGTTTTATGAACTCTTTCTGTGCTTTGAGGAGTTTATAAGTTGTCTGCTCTATTGTGGGTCCCAGCTGACCCAAGTGCATTCTGCTGAGCATATTTGGGGGATAATTAGAACTAATGAAGCCTGGAACACAACTAATTCTCTAAGTGATTTATTCTTATACTCTTGTCTGATTCCTAAAAATTCTCCAAATCATAATCTATGCTGCTTATTTTTTTCCCTAGCATTGTGTTGATAAAGCTACTTTTTTGTGTGTTTGTTTGATTAACATTTAAAATAGGTATCTGAAAAGCTAAGAAATATATTTCAAAATAAGTTTATATTATCTGTTAGTCCCCAGGGTTTTAGGGAATGCCAGTTATTCACCACATTTTGTTTCTGTCTCAAAATGTTTATGGCACCTGTGAATAGATAATGGGATAGAAAACATCCAGCAAAAGAGCTTCTTAAAAATTATAGAAATAAATTTTTCTGGGAAAAATAAAACCTGCAAGTAAAATAATTGAAAATTATTAATGGAAGATACCTATTTCTGAATTGGGATTCCCAAGGAAGTCTGAAGATGTTAAAAAATATTTATGAATAGCTTTCACATTTCAAAGCTGTTTGATTAATGTAGCTTTGCTGTCCTACCAGTTCAGAATGACGTTCTCTACATGTCCTCGCCAAGTAGGCAGCGACTCATGGGCCTATAACACTTTAAATCCCATCACCTTGCTTTCCTTTCCCGTTATAACTGTTTCAATAAGTGGCACTTTTGTTGTTCAGGTTAAGATCTGGCAGCCTTCTGAGGGCATACTAGAATGAGGACAGACACAAATGCCAACAAAAGAAAGCTGTAACTTTATTAAAGCCTTACACTCAGGAAATAAGATACTGAAGTCTCTTTGGGTAGGTGAGTTTTATAGCCTTTGCCCTATTTGGTTTTCTGTTGTCTAGAAACTATAGAAAAATTGATGGTTAAGAGTTGTTATTTTTATCTGTTGATCTCAGTATCTTAATACTCAACCATGTTCTAGAACCCAGATAATAAAAACCGTAAGATCAAGGACCACTTTATTAGATGCACTGAATAACTATATTATTGTAGATCACTACCTCAACTAAGTATTGACTAAGGGACCAGTTAGAGAATCCTTATTCTTATTTCAAGATGCTTAATACTGCCTTAGATAATTTCTAGTCTGAACCTCATACTATTTCCAATATTTTACCCTTTTCCTGAAAGTCAGGTAAACATTCAAATAACATGTTTTAGCACCTTGATTAAAAAAATGTTGCCAGTCATTGGTGTTTGTTTCTTTGTTTTTGAGACAGGGTCTCACTTGGTGGAGCCGCAGCTCACAGCAACCTCAAACTCTTGGGCTCAAGTGATTATCTTGCCTCAGCCTCCCCAGTAGCTGGGCCTACAGGAGCCCGCCATAACGCTCAGCTATCTTTAGAGAGGGGGTCTCACTAATGCTCAGGCTTGGAGGTCATTGTTACTTTAAAAATTGTTACATCTTTGAACGAGACAAATAATGAATTGGTAAAATTAGAAAATATTGAGTTCTCATATGCTAGATACTGTGCCAAATGCTCGATCCGCGTTGTTGCACAGACCTTCATCCTCTCAACGCTGCTGCTCTCATTTAATTGGTAAGTAACATTGACGCAGACAAGTCAAGTAACCCCTCCAGGTTGACAAAGCCAGTGGTGGGAGAATTTAGATTTTCACCTGCTCCTTCTGGCCCCAGACTCTACAGTCCACTTTCCTAGTTGTCACACTAAACTTCACCTGTCTACTTTTGTCTTCAATCTATAAAATAAGGAGAATAGTAGATACATCATAAGTCATTGCATAAGTTAAATAAATGAATACACATAAATTGAGCTGTGATAAATGGTCTTGTGCTTGCAATTGCCAAAATGTGGAAACAGCCCAAATGCCCACCAATCCAGGAATGGATGAAAAGCTGTGGGTATATGGATACCATGGAATACTATTTAGCCATTAAAAAGATAGAGACTTTACATCTTTTGTATTAACCTGGATGAAGGTGGAGCACATTATTCTTAGGAAAGCATCACAAGAATGGAGAACAAGGATTCAATGTAATGTAATCAGTTCTGATATGAAGGCAGTAGATGAGCTAAGACAAGGGGTGGGGGGAAAATTAAAAAAAAAATGAAATGAAGTATAGAATTTTTTTCTCAGTCTGTTCAATATGATATATTGATGGGGATGGCATTGAGTTAGAAAATAGCCTTGGGTAATATGAACATTTTATGAATATTGATTTTACCTATACATGAGCATATATTTTTCCAAATAAATAAATAATTAAACATTAAAAGTTAATAAGTTTAGAAGTTTCTTTAATTTGTATTACCCAATACCGTCAGTGCTAACTAGCAGAGCTAGGATTCAAACCTGGTTTTTTGTCTCTAGACCTCTGAACTTACCTAACGTGGTCTTGTAGGTGATTGTGTATTTGTTGAATAAATAATTAAATGAATATTATCTCTTCTGTCCTTCTCAGTGAAAGATTTTGTTACTTTTGCTAGTTACTTTGATAGCATGCTATAGGTACTCAATGCTTGAATGAATGAATGATTTTCTATCCAGTAATCTGTATATACACTGATCACTCTCAATTTCTGTCTCCAGCCATGACCCCTCCCCTCAACTCCAGGTTCAGGTACCCAGCAGTCTTCTCCGCATCATCTCTTACATATCCCGCCTAAGCTCCTGTTCTTCCACCAGGCCTGCTCCTTCAGTAGCCATCTGTACCTCAGTAAATGGCAGCCTTTTTTTTTTTTTTTTCAATTACTCAGGCCAACAACTTGACTGTCGTCTTTGACTTCGCTCTTATATTCATACTGCATATCCAGAGCATTAGCAAATCCTCAGAATCCAACACCTCTCACTAACTTTACAGCTTCCATCTTTGCAAGCTACCATCATCTCTTATGTATACTTCAAGTTATCAGAGAACCAGAGGATCTATTAGGAAAAAAAAAGAATTACCTATGACTTCCTATCTCACAGTAAAAGTCAAAGTTGTTAAAATGACCAAATAATCCTCACAATCAGTAACTTTCTATTCTTTTTCCCCCGTACCTTTCTGACCTCATGTCCAGCGGGAGAACACTGTTCCTACCTCTTCATGGAGCACATCAACACCCACTCTCTACAGAGCCAATTCATTTCCTGGTTCCTCTATGTGTGCTACCAATATCTACATGACATGTCCCCTCACCCCCATAGGTGTTTGCCCTATCCAAAATTGCAATACCTCCCCACCTGGAATCTCTCTGTCCCCCTTCTCTGCCTTCTTTCTTACCTTACCATTTATCACTGTCTTTACTTATTTATTATGTTTAATATGTTTCTCTACTGATTTATGTATTATATTTTTTTTATTATTATTGGGGAATCATTGAGGGTACAATGAGCCAGGTTACACAGCTTGTGTTTGCTGGGTGAAGTCCCTCTATTAAGAGTGTTCTGCCCATGGGCAGCACCTGTGGCTCAAAGGAGTAGGGCACCAACCCTATATGCTGGAGGTGGCGTGTTCAAACCCAGCCCCGGCCAAAAACTGCAAAAAAAAAAAATAGTGTCTTGCTCCCAAGAGGTGTGTCACAAATTGTGCCCCAACACTCCCCTCCCTTCCTCCCTCCCTCTTTCCCCACCCCCATTCCACTCCACCATGTACTAGCGTCAATTGTCCTCATATTAGAATTGAGTACATTGGATTCTTGCTTCTCCATTCTTGTGATGCTTTACTAAGAAGAATGTATTTCAACTCCATCCAAATTAATACAAATGATGTAAAGTCACCGTCCTTTTTAGTGGATATATAGCGTTCCATAGTATACATATACCACAGCTTATTAATCCATTCCTGGTTTGGTGGGCATTTAGGTTGTTTCCATAATTTGGCAATTATTAATTGAGCTGCAATGAACAGTCCAGTACAAGTGTCCTTATGATAAAATGATTTTTTTTTTCTTCTCAGTAGATGCCCAGTAATGGGACTGCCAGATCAAATGGGAAGTCTAGTTTGAGTTCTTTGAGGATTCTCCATACTTCCTTCCAAAAGGGTTGTATTAGTTTGCAGTCCCACCAGCAGTATAAAAGTGTTCCCTTCTCTCCACAACCACACCAGCATCCTCAGCTTTAAGACTTTTTTTATGTGGGCCATTCTCACTGGGGTTAGGTGATATCACAGGGTAGTTTTGATTTGTGTAATTAGGGAGGATCAGCATTCTTTCATATGCTTGCTAGCCATTCGTCTGTCTTCTTTAGAGAAGGTTCTATTCATCTCACTTGCCCATTGATATAAGGGATTATTGGCTTTATTGTTATTATTGTTGCTTATTTTGAGTTCTCTGTAGATTCTAGTTAGTAAGCTTTTGTCCAGTTTATAATATGCAAATATCTTTTCCCATTCTGATGATCGTCTGTTTGCTTTGGTTGTTGTCTCCATAGCTGTATAGAAACTATTCAGTTTAATTACATCCCATTTGTTTATTTTTGTTGTTGTTGTTGCAATTGCCACTGGGGTCTTCGTCATAATCTTTCCCCAGGCCAATAGCTTCAAGTGTTTTCTCCACACTTTCTTCAAAAATTTTTATTGATTTGTGCCTTAGATTTAGATCTTTTATCCATCTTGAATCAATTTTAGTGAGTGGAGAAAGGTGCAGGTCCAGTTTTAGCCTTTTACACCTGGTTATCCAGTTTTCTGAGCACCATTTATTGAATGGGGATTCTTTCCCTCAATGAGTGTTCTTGCTTGGTTTGTCAAAGATCAGGCGGCTGTAAGATTTTAGTTTCATCTCATGATTTTCTATTTGATTCCAGATGTCCATGTCTCTATTTTCGTGCCAATACCATGCTGTTTTGACCACTATGGCTTTGTAGTATAGCCTAAAGTCTGGTAGGCTAATGCCCCCAGCCTTGTTTTTATTACTAAGAATTGCCTTAGCTATATGGGTTTTTTTCCTGGATCCATACAAAATGAAGAGTTATTTTTTTCAAATCTTGAAAGTATGATGTTGGTATTTTAGTGGAGATTGCTTTGGAAAGTATAGACATTTTAACAATGTTGATTTTTTTCTGGCCATGAGCATGGTATGTTCTTCAATTTGTTAATATCTTCTGATACTTCTTTTCTTAGGGTTTTGTAATTTTCTTTGTAGCGGTCCCTCACCTCTTTTGTTAGGTATATTCCTAGGTATTTCATTTTCTTTGAAGCTACTCAGATGGAAATTGTTTCCTTGATTAGCTTCTCCTCTTGGCTGTTACTGGCATATACAAAGGCTACCGATTTGTGGACATTGATTTTATATCCTGAGACATTACTGTATTTTTTGATCACTTCCAGGAGTCTTGTGGTCAAGTCTTTGGGGTTCTCTAAGTATAAGATTATATCATCAGCAAAGAGGGTGAGTTTAATTTCCTCTAGCCCCATTTGGATATCCTTTATTACCTTCTCTTGCCTGACTGTATTGGCTAGAACTTCCCACACTATTTTCAATAGTAGTGGTGATAGAGGACAACCTTGTCTTGTTCCAGTTCTGAGAGGAAAAGCTTTCAGTTTTACTCCATTCAGTATAATATTAGCTGGGTTTGTCATAGATGGCTTTCATCAATTTAAGAAGTGTGCCACCCATGCTTATATTCTTTAGAGTTCTAATTAGAAAACAATGTTGAATTTTATCAAATGCTTTTTCTGCATCTATTGAGAGATCATATGGTCTTTGTTTTTGCTTCTGTTAATATGGTGGACTTGCGTATGTTTGGGGTTTTGTTGTTTGTTTGCTTTTTTATTTTTATTTTTTTGAGACAGAGTCTCACTCTGTTACCCTTGGTAGAATGCTATAGTGTCACCGTTCACAGCAACCTCAAACTCTTGGACTTAATCAATTCTCTTGCCTCAGTCTCTGGGCTGAGACTACAGGCACCTGCCACAAAGCCTGGCTATTTTTCTGTTGTAGTTGTCATTGTTGTTTAGCTGGTCTGGGCTGGGACAGAACCCGCCAGTCCTGGTGTATGTGGCCAGAACCCTAACCACTGAGCTAGGGGTGCCAAGCCTGAACTTGCATATGTTAAACCAGCTTTGCATGCTTGGGGTGAAACCTACTTGATCATGATGTATGACTTTTTAATGATAAGCTATAGTCTATTGGCTAGGATTTTATTGAGAATTTTTGCATTTATATACATTAGTGAAATTGGTCTGTACTTCTCCTTTTTAGTAATAGATCTTAATGAGGGCAAGAATTTTGCATCTTTATTCCCATATTTCCAGAATCGAAAACAGTGTCTGGCTTATAATGAATATTCAATAAATATCTGCTTAAATAAAGAAAGGAAAGAAGTAAAGAATAAAAAAAAGGAAGAGTGGGAAGGAGATAAAATAATAAAGAATGAAGGGAAACAATTAATTATACTAAATATTATATTTATTTATGGGGTACATTTGATATTTTACAACTAAGCATATAGTGTGTAATGATCAAATCAGGATACTTGGGTTGACCATCATCTCAAGCATTTATCATTTCTTTGTATCAAGAACATTCTAATTCCACGCTTTTAATTATTTTGAAGTATACAATCAATTACTAATTATAGTTACCCTATTGTGCTACCAAACACTAGATCTTATTCCTTCTATCCAACTATACTTTTTGACTCATTATCCATCCTTTCTTTATCCCACCCTCCCCACTAACCTTCCCTGCTTCTGATAAAAATTACTTTGGTCTCTATCTCAATGCATTTTATTTTTTTTAGCTTTCACATATGAGTGAGAACATGCACTATTTGACTTTTTGTACCTGGCTTGTTTCATGTAACATAATGTCCTCCAGGTCCATGTATCTTGCTGTCAATAACAAAGTTTTATTGTTTTTATGGGTGAATAGTATTCCTTATGTATGTATGTATGTGTATATATATATATATATATATATATATTTCACATTTTTTTTAATAATTTTATTCAATCATAATTGTGTACATTGGTGCAATCATAGGGCAGAATGTGCTTCATATACAATCACAAACATTTTGATCGTACTGTGAGAGATAGCCCTCATAGCATTTTCTTAATCACTATATAAAGACATTGATACTCTACATTTGATAAGTTTCACCAGTTATCCATTCATCCACCAATGGACACTTAGGTTGATGCTAAATCTTTGCTATTATGAACAGTTCTGCAATAAACCTGGACATGCAGATATCCTTTCAATATAGTGATTTATTTTGTTTTGAATAGGTACCTAGAAGTAGAATGGCTGGATCATGTGGTATTTCTATTTTCAGTTTTTTGAGTAATCTCTAAACAGTTCTCCACAATGGCTGTGCTAATTTACATCCCAAGCACCAGTGTAGGAGGTTCCCTTTACTACACATCCTGACCAGTATTCATTGTTGCCTATCTTTTGGATAAAAGCCATTTTAACTTGGGTAAAATGACATTTCATTGTGGTTTAGAGTTGTATTTCTCTGATGATTAGTAATTAGAGCATTTTTTAAAATATCTGATGGTCATTTGTATGTCTTCTTTTGAGAAATATCTGTTCATAGCTTTTGTCCATTTTTATCAGATTATTTGTTTTTTTCATATTGAGTTGTTAGACCTAGTATTTTCTTTGCATTAATGTTCTTAACTTCTTAAATGGCAAATCTAATGGCCTCTTGTCATTGTGGATCTCCTCTGCTTTTTCGACCTTTACCTCAATGATTTTTTACCATTAATGCAACTCCTTTTTCTATTAACTCCCTAACCCCCTAAAAATAAGTATGCTATCATTTTATGTTTATAGTTTGAATTATCATCTCTGTGTGGATGTGTCCCAAATTTTTACTCCCAATCCTTGACCTATTAATTCTTCATCATACATTTTTCTCTTGCCTGGTGGACATTTTCCAAGTTGATGCTCCATCCTCTTTATGTTGTTGGACCTCCTTCATCTCAAGTAGAAGGCAAAAGCTTTCCTTGAAGACCAATGAACCTTTTTTTTATTGACTTGAGGCATGTTATCAAATCTAAAGACTTAGCATCTTAGTTGTTCCTGACTCCTCTTTCACCCTTCAGTCTTTCTCTGCTATCGCTATGATCTATTAATCACCAAACTGTGATTTCTCATTCTTTTCTAGTAAATTTGACATGTAACCTTTACATATCTGCCACACACTGTAGGTCAGGTCTTTATCATCTCTACTAGACTGTAGCTTCCTATTTTTGTTTTTTATTTCTCAAGTCCTTCGTAGAGAAAGCTGCTGGATTGACTTTATCGCAGACAACTTCAATCATATTACTCCCTATTCAGAAACCCAAGATCAATTCCCAGTTTGGAAGGGAGAAAGGAAAATGAAGGTGGAAGAAGGAAGAGAGAGAACAATGGAAGAAGGATAAAAGGCCTCCTCTCATGTGCAGGCACTTCACTATCTGGCCACAGCATAATGTCCCAATATTAACTTCTTGACATCTATCCTTGCATTTGCTACTATGGATTAAATTATTTCCCAATTGTAATTCTTAGTGTTTCTTTCCCTGCCTTGTTTTACTCTTCACTTATCAGAATTGTATTCTTTCTTTAAAATTAAATTTGTCTTGTCTATGATCTTCTTAATTTGAATGGTTTTTCCTTCTCAGTAATCTTTATATCAGTTGGCTTCTGCACTGTTGGTACAATGTAGATAAGTGCAAAATTTGTAAATGTCTTTTGTCCCCAGATGGATCCAGATGACAGTACATGATCTATACCTAGTTGTTAAGTGATAAAACTTATCTTAATACTTAAGGTATTTAAGATGTTGGAGATTAGAGCAGGTTTAGTAATTATAATAAAAACTGACAACAGTGATCATGGTAGCCATTTCTTTTGTAGACTCACTACAAAATAAATTTGGCAAAATAGCATACATTATATTTCACCCAAGAGTAATATAATAATATAACATATCAAGCCCATTGTGTAAACACTGGTTGACTTTTTTTTCTTTACTGCTGATTCCTAATCAAAATTTGGTAAGTATGTTGAAATTCTACAGAGCTGCCTCAGGCTGTCAGTGTTATCTTACTGTCATAAAGTAGACAATGAATCAATTTTGGGTCTCTTCCCTGCCTTCTATGGCCACAAGTAGCAGTTCTGAATCTTCTTTTATCATTAGATAGATTCTTCTCTGTGTGCCGTCAACATAATTCATGTGTGTCTTCATTCAAGGAAATTTAGAGAAATTTGATATAAACATTTTCAGTACACTAAAATGTTTATAACATTTTCATAAGTTATGAAATCTCCAGCATTACTTACATGTAAACAGTGTTTGAAAATGATTAAAGTCATCATCATCTGGCTTCTGGCTGGCAGCAAATGGACATCGTCCATCGGCACAACATAGACCTCCATGGGCTTGCACTTTCTCTAGTTGTGTGTGTGTTGAATGAAATGAAAAAGTTCAGTTGCAATATTTTCTAAATATTAGCTCAGGAATGTGGAAAAATGTTCCTTTGAAATTCCTTGTAGGGGATCCAGGCAAAAATGTTTTAAGTCATTCACTCATCAAGTATTTATCTCCTGTGCTCTCCACTATGCCCTGGTGAAACCCTTCCTGCCTTCACAGAGCTTTCAGGCCCGTGGGAGATGCAGACAACTGAGGACACAATCACAACCCAGTGGGCTGGTTGGAAAAGGAGAACATACAGGGCTCACGAAGGAGGAGCATCTGAATACAATCTTAGAAAGAGCTTTCTGTATGAAAAACTGAAGGATGACTACATCGGTCCTATTAGCAAACATGAATTAAGCATATTTTTTCCTCTTCTTATTCTTCTGTTCTAAAGCATTGTGCCAACTAATACAGGGGTGCATAGTTCAGAGTCTCCACCTGAAAGGCAACTACATGAAAAATGCAGAGAAATCATGAAGTATATTTGGGTACATGTAATGTGATTCTCACATTTCTGATTATCTCTACCCACTGAGACATAGCAATATTGAAGCATGAGCAGGATCTCTGAGAAGACGATCAATTCAATGTTAACCACTAATCTAAGGGTTATCCAGTGGGGGATGGGGGGAGTCAAGAAAGCAGCTAAATATATGACTTTAAAGTTTAGGAGAGTTTATCATAATATTTTCTATAGTTCAAAGCGTGGAAGTACTTGAAAAATGCAAGAGGCCACATAGAAAGAGGAAAAGTACAAGGACATTATGCTAGGGAGCATCAACAGAAGAATATAAAAGGGATTAATGAGAACGAGATGGTTATAGTGGGAGGAAAACTAACAGGTTAGACTTTCCTAACAGCCGAACACAGGCGAGTTGTAATAAAAAGTTAGTGGACAACAGTTCAGGACCAGCATAGAGTTCAAATAACATGAAAAGATACTTCTCTCTCCATATCCATATTAGCAGAATTATAAAGATAGAAGCAGATTACAATGAAATTGAAGAATAAATGGGAGGAAGAAAGTGAGATTAATACACATTTAAGAATAGTAGATATAAAGGATATCCAAGAGATATTGTGGCTATTAGGGAGTAATGCAGGATAAATTTTAGGAGATATTTGAAGATATTTAGGGGATAGGGGGAGAAGCCATAGGAAAAGAAGTTAAAATTAAAGTGAAGCGCTAAGTCATGGGTAAAGAGTAAAGGTCAAGAGTAAAGAGAAGATGGCGTAAATTTCCTGAATAGATTAGTGAATATGGGAGCTTGAACATAGGCGGCCAAGAGGCTGTGAAGCAGGATATGGACATAGATAAACATAGGCTGCTGGAATTGAGAGAAGTCAAGGGATTTTAAGATTTAGGTGCAGAGCAGAGTAGAGCCTGTATGACTACCGAATGCTGTAGAAGTGCTTGTAAATATGTGGAGAAGCAAAGAAGGACCACAGAGAACAGGATGCATGATGTTAAGTGAATGGAGAAGAAAAAAGCCCTGAGTCACTAGAACCTGCACGAAAGGGAACAAATGGGCCTAAGAATGGTTACAGGGGTATTGGAAGCCAAAAGATAGCTTGACAAAATCGTGTGTAGTCCGGTGCTTTTAACACTTCTGAAATATTTGATAAACAGTTTTATCATCAACAGCTAGTGATACTGGAGTTTATTTAAATTTACTCCTGAAGCCAGAGAACTCAAAGGCTGCCCTTTTAGAAGACCCTGGCACTAAATACGAAAGTATTTTTTAAGAAGTTAGCCCAGTGGTTAATGAACTTGGTGTATATACCTGTTTCCAATAGTACCAAAGTGTCTGTCAGGGTATTTGGTAAGAGTGGGTCATACCCGTTGTATTTAAGGAGGTATGCAAAAGTGCAAAAATGCTTTTCTGTTAATTGTTTGCTTAGCACGTATTTCCTTTAGTTTCACAGTAGAGTGAGTTGAGAGAGCCTTTGCCTGGAAGTCAGAAGGCTTGGAATCTGGGGCGTGCTTTTTTTTGAATAAACTACATATACTTTATTAAGGAGCTCAGTGTCCTGCCCTGTCTGCTGAGAGCTGGAACAGATGACTTTGAAATCCTCTTCTACCCATCCGCTTTAAAAATCATTCAGTTCCCTCTATTATTTAACAGTGAGGCCCACATAAAATACCAGCAGTTGTACCTTTAGGTATATTTCATCATGTACAGAATATACGTTTCTGAAAAGTTAACAGTGACCATATTTTTGTGATTTGAATTATATTTAAATATATATTTGAGTTTACTCTTCAAAGGACCCTTACAATGACTCTTTTCAAAATAAGTTATTGTTTTATAATTTTGTGCATTTCTTATAATTTAAAACTTTAGTTATTAAATATTTAAAACCATAACTCTATTTTTTTCTTTTTATAAATTTAATAAAAGTATAATGACTATCATTAACAGTAAGAACAAAATGTGATAAGAAAATAATAAGAAAGTGGCCAGGCACAATGGCTCATGCTTGTAATCCTAGCACTCTGGGAAGCTCAGGTAGGGGAAGGAATCATGTGTCCAGGAGTTCAAGACCAGCCTAAGCAAGAATTAAACCCCATCTCTATAAAAATACAAAAATTAGTAGGGCATTGTAACACATGCCTGTAGTCCCAGCTACTAAGAAAGCTGAGGCAGGAGGATCACTTGAGCCCAGGAGTTTGAGGATGCATTGAGCTGTAATGAGTCCAGTCCACTCCAACTAGAGCAATAGAGCAAGACTCTGTCTCAAAAAGAAAAAAAAAATAGTAAGAAAGTAATTAATCACTTTAAATGAATTCATGACTTCAGGGTATTAATAGAACTTGCAGGCTTGATTGAAGAACCAATCATTTTGGAAAGAGAAATTGAGATGTGTCAAAAGGCTAGATTGGAGGAAAATATTAAGAAATTCTGTACTTATTTGACATTGTTTAACAAAGGTGTGATGAAGACTTGAGGAAATATTCAAGTCTGCCTGAAATCCTTTGAGTAAGCAAATAAGATCTATATTTTTATTTTATTTTATTTTATTTTTTTTATTAAATCATAGCTGTGTACATTAATGCAACTATGGAGTACAATGTGCTTGTTTTATACACAATTTGAAATACTTTCATCAAACTGGTTAACAAAGCCTTCACCACATTTTCTTAGTTATTGTGTTAAGACCTTTATATTCTATACTTAGTAGATTTAACATATACCCTTGTGAAATGCACCATAGGTGTGGTCCCACCAAATACCCTCCCTCCACCCATTCTCCCTCTTCCCCCTCTCTTTCCCCTCATCTTGGGCTGTACTTGGGTTATAGCATTCATATGGAAGTATGGGTGCCTATAAATTGGTCTCATAGTAGGGCTGAGTACATTGGATACTTTTTCTTCCATTCTTGAGATACTTTGCTAAGAAGAATATGTTCCAGCTCCATCCATGTAAACATGAAAGAAATAAAGTCTCCATTTTTCTTTAAGGCTGCATAATATTCCATGGTATACATGTACCACAATTTATTAATCCATTTGTGAGTCAATGGGCACTTGGGCTTCTTCCATGACTTAACAATTATGAATTGGACTGCAATAAAAAATCTGGTACAGATATCTTTGTTATAATGTGATTTTTGGTCTTTTGGATATTTACCTAGTAGAGGAATTGTAGGATCAAATGGCAGATCTATTTTTAGATCCCTAAGTGTTCTTTAAACATCTTTCCAAAAGGAACGTATTAGTTTGCATTCCCACCAGCAATGTAGAAGTGTTCCCTTTTCTCGACATCCACGCCAACATCTCTGGTTTGGGGATTTTGTAATGTGGGCTAATCTTACTGGAGTTAGATGATATCTCAAGGTAGTTTTGATTTGCATTTCTCTGATCATTAAGGATGATGAGCATCTTTTCATATGTCTGTAGGTCATGTGCCTGTCTTCTTTGGAGAAGTTTCTCTTCAAGTCTTTTGCCCACCCTGAGATGGGATCACTTGTTCTTTTCTTGCTAATATGTTTGAGTTCTCTGTGAATTCTGGTTATTAAACCTTTGTTGGAGACATAACCTAAAAATATCTTCTCCCATTCTGAGGGCTGTCTGCTTGCTTTACTTACTGTGTTTTTGGCTGTGCAAAAGCTTTTTAGTTTGATCAGGTCCCAGTAATGTATTTTTGATACTGCTTCAATTGCCTGGGGAGTCCTCCTCATAAAAAATTCACCCAGGCCGATTTCTTCAAGAGTTTTCCCTGCACTTTCTTCTAGTATTTTTATAGTTTCATGTCTTAATTTTAAATCTTTAATCCAGTGAGAGTCTATCTTGGTTAATGGTGAAAGGTGTGGGTCCACTTTCAGTCTTCTACGAGTCACCAGCCAGTTCACCCAGCACCATTTGTTAAATAGGAAATCTTTTCCTCACTGAATGTTTTTAATTGGCTTGTCAAAGATCAAATAGCAGTAAGTAGCTGGGTTCATCTCTTGGTTCTCTATTCTGTTCCATACATCTGTGTCTCTGTTTTTGTGCCAGTACCATGCTGTTCTGATCACTATTGATTTATAGTATAATCTGAGGTCTGGTTACATGATTCCTCCTGCTTTGTTTTTATTTCTGAGTAATGTCTTGGCTATTCAAGGTTTTTTCTGATTCCATATAAAACAAAGTATTATTTTTTGAGATCTTTAAAGTATGACAGTGGAGCTTTAATAGGAATTGCATTAAAATTGTATATTGCTTTGGGTAGTATGGACATTTTAACAATGTTGATTCTTCCAAGCCATGAGCATAGTATGGTTTTCCATTTGTTAACATCTTCAGCTCTTTCTTTTTTTAGAGTTTCATAGTTCCCTTTCTAGAGACCTTTAATGCCCTTTGTTGGGTAAATATTTCACCTTCTTTGGTACTACTGTGAATGGAATAGAGTCCTTGACTCTTTTTTTCAGCATGATTATTGTTGATATATATATATATATATAAAGACTACAGATTTATGAGTGTTGATTTTGTAACCTGAGACACTGCTGTATTCCTTGATCACTTCTAAGAGTTCTGTGGTAGAATCCCTGGTGTTTTCCAGATACTCAAACATATCATCTGCGAAGAGTGAAAGTTTGATCTCCTCTGACCCTATATGGATACCCTTGATTGCCTTTTCTTCCCTAATTGCAATGGCTAAGACTTCTATTACAGTGTTAAAAAGCAGTGGAGACAATGGGCAACCTTGCCTGGTTCCTGATCTGAGTGGAAATGATTTCAATTTAGCTCCATTCAATACGATATTGGCTGTGGGTTTGCTGTAGATGGCCTCCATCAGTTTAAGAAATGTCCCTTCTATACCAATTTTCTTAAGTGTTCTGATCATGAAAGGGTGCTTGATATTATCAAAACCATTTTCTGCATCAATTCATATAATCATATGGTTTTTGTTCTTTAATTCATCTCATGGTTCTTAATAAGAGTCATTCTTAGGCTCAGCGCTTGTGGCTCAATGGGCTAAGGCACCAGCCACATACACCTGAGCTGGCAGGTTCGAATCCAGCCCGGGCCTGCCAAACAACAATGACAGCTGCAACCAAGAAATGGCCGGGCCTTGTGGCGGGTGCCTGTAGTCCCAGCTACTTGGGAGGTGGAGGCAAGAGACTCGCTTGAGCCCAGGAATTGGAGGTTGCTGTGAGCTGTGATGCTACTGCACTCTATCCAGGGTGACAGCTTGAGACTGTCTCAAAAAAAAAGAGTCATTCTTATTTGTTGTAATTGGTATGTTGAGTTCTTCATGGTAATTTTTGGAAGAAGTTTGCTTTTATAATTTCAAATGATTGGATGGCAATTCTATCCCTTCGTTATTATACTTTGATTACATTTGGGTCACAGAACATGAATTCTGTAATTCAGAACTGCAAGATTTATGTTTCCTTCTTTAGGTAGTATTTGTGAAAAGCTTTTGTGGTTGTCTCATAATGTTTGAAAGAATGTATATTATCTATTTTTGAGAAATACTTCTGCATATAAGCTAAGTTATGCAAATTTTCATTATTTTATATCACTTTTTTGTTATCTTGATATGGAAATTATAAGATGTGTGCTAAAATCTTTCATAATGGTTTTTAATTTGTGAAATTTATCGTAGGTTTCAAGCCATTTTTACTTTTCCTATATTATTCCTTTTTACATGTATTTCAAAGTTACTATACGAAGTTAATAAATGTTAATGCCTATTTGTTCTTCATACAGTTTTCACTCATCAGTATAAAATACAGTTTTCATTTGATTTTTTCCACTGTTCTATTTTTGTATTTGTTTTCTTCATTTTATATTTGCCTGACACTTCTTTTTTTTATACCTTTCAAAAATTCCTTATCATATTTTAGAAGCATCTGTTGTAAATATCACATATCTGTGAGTTTTTTGCCCTTTCACATTTAACATATTTTTAACTACCTCTGACTTCTTATATTTTATTCTTTAGAAATATAGGTTTTTTTCCTTCTATAGATTTTCAACAGAATGGGTTTTTTTCTGTTCCTTTTTTTTCCTTTTTGCGGTTTTTGGCCAGGGCTGGGTTTGAACCCACCACTTTCAGCATATGGGGCCGGCGCCCTACTCCTTTGAACCACAGGTACCGCCCTTTCTGTTCCATTTTTTAAAGTGATTTGTAGATGTGGCTAATAGAACATTTTCTATGGATCTCACATGTACATGCGCATTTTGTGAGAAAGGACAAGTCCTTTGTTCGAGGATATCTCTTCAAGGAGGTTTATATAGTGAACACCCTAAGAAGGTGAGCTAGTATCTCCCTCCAGAGCAAAGGCTGGTGTGACTGTCACCTTAGCAGGTAGAAATAGTGTTTCTCTCTTAAGCAAAGTGTAAGCATGTTTACTCCTGATCATAAAAGATTTGGGTTCCCTGAGCTCATGATTTCTCATTGCCACACTACCCATTGCATGCGCCAGTGCCTCTGTGATATCTCATCTGGTCCTCTTTTGTGTCACCTGCTGCAGATTAGAGTCAAGTAACCAGCGCAAATATGTAGATATTTATTCTAGTTGAGTAATAAAGTCCTTTGTCTCTGACAAATGAAATTTGTATCTCCTACCAGTATCCATGAAACTGTGGCTGGCTAATTTTTAGCTTGAAGGTAGGGTGACATCTCAGCTCCTTCACAGTTGTTGACAGCTCATACATACAGTTTCTGGTTCCCTGTTGCAATGTTCCTCAACATGAGGTCTGTGGACTATGGGAGCACATTTGTGACTGAATGAGGACAGCTTGGGTATACTATATTGAGGTGGAGTGCGCTTTCATACCATGGGTCTTCTTGAGCTAGTATCAGATGGCCTTCAAGAGTCTGCGTGAATTTGAAAGTGTGAACAGTCAGGAGTCAGAAAGATCAGAAACCTTAATAAGGAAATGGCATTTGAATAAGTAATGCAAGTAGCAATTCTATACATGAAGCTAAATATATAATTAGAGTGGCAATGGCCACGGTGGCACTCTAAGAGCCTTGAGCCTGGATAACTTGACGTCTCTATATCCTCCGAGGTGACCCAGGGTCAGCCGCTTCTGGAAGAGGCAGATTTCGGGTCTTTGGCCTGGGCATAATAGCTGATTTGGATCTGAATGTCAATGTTGTAATCCAAACAACTTTGTAAAAGCTTCTATGGCTTGAAAATTTCCACAGTTATGTTAACAGGCTGATATAACTTTTAGTCTGATTAGAGATCTGCCAGTGTATCAGAGGGCAGCCTAATTCCTTTTTAGTGTAGAAAATGAAGCAGATAGTAACTGTAGAACAGAAATAAAATCTGGATCTGAGTAAGAAAGAAAAGACCTTATATTACTGGTGAAAAGCCATCCTTGCAACTGTTCATGTGGTACACATGAAGGGCTGCAGAAAGAAAATTGCCTGCACCTACCAGACTCGTTTCCTTTCTCCAGAGACAGGCAGCCTCCCAAGGTGCTAGTTATAGCACTAAACCCAGGGATCCATGCCAGACCCAAAATATTAAGGTAAGGTACCTAGCACCCAGCTTCTGTTGCTGCTAAGGGATAAAGGCTATCATTCCTTGGAGATCACAACAAAACAGTGCCTATAGCAGGAACTGGTACCAATGTTACAGCACCAGTGGTGTAAGCATTCCATAGACCAGTATCGCTGCAGGTTTCATTATTATTAATGGGTCCTAAGGCTCTAAAACATGCATCCTGCAAGTGGGAGTCACTCCATCTATGCCTCTCTGTTCCCTGTGCTCATACCACTACCTATGTAGGTACTAGACAGCCCTGCTGGTTTCTAAACCTACTAGATAGCTCATAGGACAAGAAAGTAAAAGGCAAGGTAAAAGGCTTGTTTGCAGCAATCAAACCACAAACAAATTATTAAGAATGAAATAGACTTCTCTCTCTTGGGCTGTCCTTGGAGGCAAATGTCTGAAGTCCCTCTGCTGGACTTGGTCACTGCCTTCTCTGAGATGTATGAATGAACACAAGTGTCTGAAACCTTTAGCTTTGGGATGGTTGACCTAAACTTGGCTAGGGCCACTCTGGAAGGCAATTACACTGAATTGCTAGTTCTGATTGTAAGAAATGGCAGCCATGAAAATGAAGCGATAGATTGGGAGAGGACATCAACTGTAATTACTACTTCTTGTTTCATTACCATAGCCATCACTGCTGGATCTGGACCTCATTGCCTGTCTGAGGAAAATGATAGGCCCCGAGGAAAGATGCTATAACCCCCAAATGTTGAAGTTAATTTTCCTCCAAAATAACTTTCCTCCAAAGTTAAGTTGGAAGAAAATTAACTTCAAAATTTGGGGGTTATTGAGTCAGTTTAGTTGTGATGAGATAACTAAAGACAGTTTGGAAAAATCCTCTCTCATTTCGGTCTTGCCACAGAGGAATGAAAGCCGGAATGGTGCGGTGGGGTAGTTAGTGATTGGTCCAAACTGTAGAGAGATAGGAGAAGCAGCTGCAATGTAAACTTTACTCGTGCTAAGCGTAAGAATCCCTACAGTATTCCAGGTTCCCAGTATTTACATTCATGTGTCTATAAAGTGTTTTCAAGCTTGAGTTTTTTTCAGAACAATAAAAAGACATTTTTCAAAGAGAACTTGTAACCGTGATGGATAATGAGCTGGGAAAAAAAAACTGTGAAGAAATTAATTATAAATCAGAGGTACATATTTTTTCCAGTTGTGTTTAATTGTTTGGGTTTGATTTACAGAAGAACAGGATTACCTCTGCTTCAAATGGAGTTATTTTCCATATTTTTCTCATTTGATATGATCTTGGGGAAAAAACGTATATATCCCTTAAGAGAGACAAACAATTCACATCATGAAAATGGGCTGCATAAAACTGTAATAAATAAATATTCAAGGGCATAAATATGTAGTAACACATTGCAGCTAAAAATCAAATACATGGTAGGATTTCCCCAGGGATAGAAACAGGCTGCATCAAAAGCAATTTAGCCTTTCCCTGAAGGCCTCAAATGTCCCACATTCTCAATTCACACATTCTGCCTCTGGACCACTTTAGATGTTAAGAATTAGTAATACTTTCATGTGCTCCCATTTTCAAATCATGGTGTCACTTCTAGGCAGGTAGGATACAAATTCATCTCTCTTAGAGTAGCAGCTATTGCCTCACTTTCTCTAAATGCCCAACATGGTAATTTGCATCTTTCTTCTCAGGATATCTAGAACAGATTTTCATCTTCCACCCCAAATGAAGTTTTATCTTTCTGTCCATAGTGACAACTGGAGGAAAGCTAAGATCAGTTTGCTTTTCATATTTTCTTCAAACATAAATCTTGTCAAGGCCTTTTAAAAGATAACACACATTATCAAATAGTTCTCTTGCCATAATTCTGTCATAACCTCCGTCATCTTTCAATCAGATACCAACTTCTAAGAAATTTAGGTGAGAGAGGAAGGTGAACAAAGCTAGGCACAAGAAGGTCCAAGACCTTTATGCCAAGAAGGCAGAGGGCTTTGGTCCCCAGCCAAGTAGGCTCTTATTGTAGATTCATCCTTCCACTTTCACCTGCATCATTTCCTCTGATATTCTGCCTTCTGTCCTGAAGCCTGAGTTTCCCAGATGCCACCTGACTGAGATGGTTACTTGCCTGACTTCTTTGCCTTGTCCACTCAGCAATGAAGTCCAAGTGAGTGCTTGGCTCGAAGTTGTAGGATATAGGACCAGGTAATTTTTATCTAAAAGCCTTAGCACAGTGTCATATAGGGGTGAGCTGTTGTCTTTGTCATCATTCCTTTTTTTTTTTTTCACTTAAAATTTTAAATAAGTTTTTACTTAGCAGCCACATCAGGACTCAACAATGGCAGAGACTTAAATGGATGGTTTTTCTTAATTCATCAGGCTAAAGCAGAGTTTAAAGCAAGCTGGATCCAGGCCAGCTCCAGCCACACTCGAATCTTTACCTCTTGGCCTCACTCACATTGCTTTACTTTGTCCCAGAAAATAGGTGGAGGCCACTCACGGCTTCCGCAAGTTTGACCATTCTCACTGCACTGACAGTGGTACCACTCAACCAAGCCCTGAAGCATCCACTTGGTCTGGACTCTGTACATGTGAGAGCTATAAACCACAACCTCAACGAAGGCTGAAGATTCCAGAGTTTTCAGCTCAATCATGCCTCATCCACCTCCTGGAAGAAAGAGATTCACAATCTGTCTGGGCCAAATATGGGTTCTAGCAGCTATATCTGAACCTGAAACACCCCAGAATCTTTCAGGTCTTCAGGAACATTCATCCATTGTGGGATATCTTTACGTTTTGAGAGCATTTCCAACTTGGCACCATCAAATCCGGTCTCAACAGCAGAATTTTCATAACCATTCTTGCTGTCATTATTATTGTTCCATTATTCTCTTGGGTTCTAATAGCATTTGGCCTTGTCTTTTTTAGCTCTTTCTTGTTTCGTTCTATTACATACTAACCTTCAAAAGTTGACCTAATTGTCCTTTTCTTTCAGATTTCCAGGGGTGGAGGAGGAATGCTTTGAAAAGATAGCCTAATATTTTGTTGCATATGCTCCCAAAGAAACACCCTACAATTACAATTTTTCAAAATCTCATCATTTCACAAGAAATCAGCCTTATGTCTTCACGTGAGAAATAGTCATCAATGTATTCAAATAATGACAGATGGATGGATATTGGAAACAGCTTTAATTTTGTCTTAAATCAAAGAAAAGAAGCTGAGAAAAAGTAGTAAAAGTAATCAGTAAGTGGAATAATTATGCCTAAAAACTTTCTGTTGCTTAAATGACAAAGAAACCAAATGCTACAATCGGTTGTGAAGAGATTATTATTGAATAAAAGTTATGAGGCTGACAGAAAAGTGATCTGGAAATCAGAAGAAAGTTCACCCCTTGAAGATAAAATGCATGCTGCTTTACCTGTTTGAAGAAAATAATATCTATGACTTGAACTGAAATATAATCTACTTAGTCTCTGTGCTATTATTTAGGAAGAACTCTAATAGCTATGGTAGCCAGGTGACAAGTCTCATGGACTAGTCAATCTTCCCATCTTTAAATTCAGAAAGCAATAGGTCCTACTAGTTTTACTATCATCCCATCTTTTACTGGCTAGTTTACTTGGACAAACTACTAAACTTCGTTGTGCCCAAGTTTTCTCCCCTGCATAGTATAATGAAAGTAATAATACAATTTACCTTATAAGGATGACCAGAAAATAAAATGGAATAGCATGTGTGAATTGTTGAGAACAGTGTCCCACCACATAAAATAAATATTATCGATCATTATATCAGGGCTCTTTTTTTTTTCAGTTTTATGAAAATAGTCAGATGTTTTGGGAACATGAAAACACTATGCAGTTCTTCAACTAAAATTTTCTCAAATCTACAAAATACAGAGTTAAATGAACATAAAACTATTTCTCAAATCAATTATACAGATACGGACTCAGACTCTTCCCTTTTGTTTTTTAACTGGTCCTCAGATTTAAATTCCTTATTAGACAGCGTTTTCTCTTTGAATGTTACGTTTTAAAGAAAGATGGCTCTCAGGTCCTTGACGAAACAGTTTGGAGGGATAATTTTATTTCTTAAAGGGCATAGGAAGGATTCATCATTATAATTGATTAGAATGATTAGAATTAAATTGATTATTCTTCTCAGGTTATGGCCTAATCTAAGACCTTGCCGGGTCCCTCTTTTGTCCCATGTAATTTTTAATTTTTGCTCTCTGTTCTTCGTCCCTATTCTTCTTCCTTACCTGCTATACAACCTACTCACACACACACGTGCCTACTCTGTATGCAGTCTTGTGTGTGTGCACATATCAATGTAGATTTGAAAGAATATGTTCAGTGTTTATATACACATGGCTTTTAATTTATGTGAATAACATGACACTGCAGATCTTAGTTATATATATTTTACTCAACACTATGCTTACTAAATGTCCTCATTTCTATACACATGTTAAGTTCATGGCCCCCGAATGCTGAATAGTATTCCATGCATACACTGTCCACATCCATTCACCCTTAGGATAGTCACCTAAGGACCTGAATACCCTTCAAAGTCCTGCTACTACCAATGTACCTATAATAAATACATTAATATTTGTTCATGATCTCTAACGGAGCTGTAATTGAGGGCTCCCTGGAAGTGGGATTTCTAGGACAGATGCATTAATATGACTAGATTGCTTTCTAAAACGATTATACCATTTTCCCACATCTTCACCAGTCTTGCCGACCATCACCCAAACATTTCTATTTTTGCCCCCCTAACTGGAAAGAGGTTTTACATTGTTGTTTTATTCCAGATTTTTCTAACTACTAGTAAACCTGAGTTTTTGTTTCTATACTTATTTTACTTATTTGCAATTTCTATAGAGTCCCTATTTTCATTTTATACCCAACTTTTTATAAGATTCATGCTCTGTCTCTGGTGGATTACAGGCTCTGCTTATCTTTTTGAAAAGCTGGTTTCTAATTATGTTTAGATTTTGCAAATATTTTTCCCTAGTCTGTTAGCTACATGTTGACTGTATTTATGCCACTATCATTAAGCAAAATACTTTATTTTTATTCAGCCAAGCCATATTTTATTTTTTTTTCTTTTGGTTTATGTTTTAGAGTTATTGTGTAAGCAGCACTCTCTCCATTAACCACCCAACGTCAAAAAACATTCCTCTACATTTTCTTCTTCTAGCTTTTTCAAGATGAACAAACTCAAACCTGTAAATACAGGTTTTAGTCTATAACACTATCACAATAGGGAAAAGGGTTTCTAACATGAACTCAATTTTGCCAAAACAAAAGGTTGGAGATTTGGGTGTGCTAATAGAAATGTACTAAGGGGTATGAGGAGAGTTAGTCAGCTAGATTTGTTAAATGGTGCTTACCTAGAGGAGAAAAAACTTCTATTTTTGTGACAGGAAGCAGTGGCGCAACCTGGGGCTAGGCATTTAACTTAGTCTGTATTGTAATACTAAAATGAAATACCTGAGAATGAGTGATTTACAAAGAATGATCATTTATTCTTCCACAGTTCTAGAGGCTAGAAAGTCCAAGATCAAGGCACGAGCATCTGATGTGAGCCTTCTTAACGCACCCTCAACATGGCAGAAGACAGAAAAGCAAGAAAGAAACTCAGTGTGTTAACATGGGAAGAGATCAGAAGGGAGCAAACCTACTCCCACAAACCCTTTTATTAATCCATCCGTGAGGTGAAGCCCTGATAATCTAAACACTTCCCAAAAAGTCTCACCTCTCAACACTATTGCATTAAGGAATAAGTTTCCAGCACATGAATTTTGAATAGAATGAAAACATTCACACCAAAGCATCACCCATGGAAGTTAGGCTGTTAACTCCATAGGGTGTAGTGAAGAGACAGAGTTTTCTCTTTGAATGTTATGTTTTAAAGAAAGATGGCTCTCAGGTCCTTGAAGAAACAGTTTGGAGTGATAATTTTATTTCTTAAAGGGCAAGGAAGGATTCATAATTATAAGAATTCTAAAAGTTACTTTTTTCCAGAGGGGGTTCAGGGGCTGTATCACTGTATTAGTCAGGATTCTCTAGGAAAACAAAACCTAGAGGATAGGATAGGCAAAAAAAAAATGTTCTCTTTCAAGTAGTCAGTCAGGAAAAGTTTAATCATATTTGTAAGAGGGTCAGCCTTTTTATTTTATTCAGGTCTTCAAATGACTGGACAAGGGCCTCCCAATAGGGAAGACAATAATGTACTTTACTTAATCTACTGATTCAAATGTTACCCTCATCCAAAAATAGTCTCACAGATATATGATAGTGTTGATCAAATGTCTGGGCACCCTATGGCCCAATCCAGTTGTCATGTAAAATTAAGTATTACAGAGGCCTTTTTGCCTGTCACCAGATTTTGGCTGGAACAAAGAGTAAATTCTCACTGGTGTGGCACTTTTTCAAATAGGCATTTAAAGAAGAGGCTGGAATCATCCTAGGGACACTATCTTACGTCACTACGTGCCCTGTTAGTGTGTGAAGAACTTTTTTTTTTTTTTTTTTGGCACTTTTTGGCCAGGGCTGGGTTTGAACCCACCACCTCTGGTATATGGGGCCGGCACCCTACTTCTTTGAGCCACAGGCGCTACCCATGTGTGAAGAACTTTTAAGGCAGAAGTTTGTATAGAGTTATTTTGTTTAAAGAATCCTGCAGTTCTCAAGCTTTAGAGTTTACCTTTTACATTAATCCATCTGGAATTTATTTTTGTATATTTTAAAATGTAATCATACAGCAGAGAGAGAAGAAGTGCCACTTTACATGGTCCCAATATGTACAATATTCCTTTAATAAGGTTTTTTTAAATAACACCAGTCCCCCAACAACATAGTTCGAGTTTCAATTACCATGGCATATTAAGTATGAGTAATTGCATGAAGTGCAGACTTCACTGCTAGCTTTTCAGTTCATAAATCATGGTGTAAATAACAGATAGGTAGTTCAGTGACCATTCATGTCACTCTTTCAAGGTTTGTCTGTGACTGGTCACTATGTAACTGTTACTCAGTTTCCACACAGACAACAAAGTGTGTAGTTTGTTGTTTTTTTGTTTCCCAATGGCAAATTCAAGTAATAATTTACAAAGATGGATAATCAAAAGAGGGAACCAGGCAATAAATATAAAACTGCAGTGAATAAATGAGAAGTGATAATTCTGGAAGTAAAATTCAAATTGAACATAGAGATATAGAAAGAAACCTTGAGACTATTGTCTTGGCCATGGTATCAGAGTCTAGATAGGCTGTCAGGTGAAATTAGTGAAGACAAACTGACGGGCATAAATAAGGTAAGTGTGACAAAAAGAATGCAGATGTCTTCAAGAAAGTGAGAGTCAAAACCTTCACATTAAACAAATTTTCAGAGATTATCTCACAACATAGAAAGCATAAAACTGTTGACAGCTGATTCAAACTTTTTAAAAGAGTATAATAATTTGTTAAGACATAGAAAAGATGCTTCCTAGAATGTGTTGGGGAAGATTCCTTCCTCCTCAATTTTTTGGAATAATTTCTGCAGTATGGGAATAAGCTCTACTCTGAAGGTTTGATAGAGTTCTGGTGTGAAGCCATCTGGACCTGGGCATTTTTTTGTTGGAAGATTTTTTTATTGTTTCTTTCATCTCAGTGGTTAAAATTGGTCTGTTCTGGAGATCTATTTCCTCCTGGCTGAGTCTAGGGAGAGGGTGTGATTCCAAATATTGATCCATTTCCTTCACATTGTCAAATTTCTGGGCATTGAGTTTTTTGTATTCAGAGATAATCTCTTGTATCTCTGTGGCATCTGTTGATTTTCCCCCTTTCTCATTTCTGAATGAGGTTACCAGAGATTTTACTTTTCTATTTCTAGTTACTCTGCCTGAAAGTTATCTATTTTATTTATTTTTTCAAAAAACCAACTCCTTGTTTCATTAATTTTTCTGAATAATTCTTTTGTTTTCAATTTCATTAATCTCTGACTTAATTTTGGATATTTCTTTTCTTCTGCTGGGTTTTGGCTTAGATTGTTCTTCTTTTTCCAATTCCATAAGATGGCTTGTGAGTTTGATGATGCACTCTCTTTCTGTTTTTTGGATATAGGCATCTAAAGCAATAAATTTTCCTCTCAGGACTGCTTTTGCTGTATCCCTTGGGTTTTGGTAGCTTGTGTCTTCACTGTTGTTATGCCCAAGGAAGTTAATGCTGTCTTCTTTTATTTCTTCCTTCATCCAACTGTCATTTGGCATAAGGTTATTTAATTTCATGCCTTTTTGTGGGGTTGAACATTTTTGTCGGAGTTGAATTCCACCTTTAATGCCTTGTGGTCTGAGAAGACACAAGGTATAATTTCAATTATTTTGATTATGGTAAGGTTTGTTTTGTGTCCTAGGATATGAACAACTTTAGAGAATGTTCCATGAGTGGCTGAGAAGAGTGTATATTTGTATATTTTTTAGCTTAGGGATGGAGTGTTCTATATACATCTATCAAGCACAGTTGTTCTAGGGTCTCATTTAAGTCCCTTATATCTTTAATTTCTGTTTAGAGGATCTGTTCAGCTCTGTAAGAGGAGTGTTAAAGTCCTCTTTTATTATAGTCCTATATGATGTCATATTGCTCAGACTAATTAAGGTCTGCTTCTAGAATCTGAGAGCATTTAAGTTGGGTGTATAAATATTTAGAATTAAAATGTCTTCTTGTATTTTTCCCTTGACCAACGTGAATTGTCCATCTTTGTCTTTTTTGACTTTAGTTGCTTTAAATCCACTTGCATCTGAAAATAAGATTGCAAGCCCTCTTTCCTTCTGGATTTCGTTAGCCTGAAAAAATGTTATCCAACCCTTAACTCTGAGTTTTAATTTGTCTTTTGAGACTAGGTGTGCTTCCTGAAGACAGCAAATGGATGGCTTATGGTTTTTTATATAATCATCCAGTCTATGCCTCTTCAGTGGAGAATTTAAGCCATTAACATTTATTGAGATAACTGATAAATATGGTAGCATTCTATTCATTTTATTTAGTGAAAGTCCATTGCCTAGTTTTATCTTTTGCATCATTGTGGAAGCTAGGTTCTGTCCTGTAATTCTAGGTGCTTACTTTGGTTGTGGTCCACTGTGATGGTCAGTGTGCAGGATGGGTTGAAGTATCTCCTGTAGAGCTGGTCTTGTTGTAGTAAATTTCCTCAGTGTTTGCATATCAATAAAAGATTTGATTTCTATGTAAATTTTAAAGCTTAGCTTAGCAGGATATAGAATTTGGGGCTGGAAATTATTTTGTTTAAGTAGATTAAAGGTAGATGACCATTGTCTTCTGGGTTGAAAAGTTTCATTAGAGAAGCCTGCAGTGACCTTGATGGATTTGCCCTTGTAGGTCAATTGGTACTTAATCCTGGCAGCTTGCAGAATCTTTTCTTTTGTCTTGACTTTGGACAGGTTCATCACAATGTGTCTTGGAGAAGGTCTATTTGAGTTGAGACAACCTGGGTTCTGATATATAGGAGTGTGTCAGAATCTTTGGTGATATTTGGGAAATTTTCATTTATAATGTTCTCTAGTATGACTTCCGTCCTCTGGGGCATTCTTCTTCCCCTCTGGGATACCTATAACTCATATGTTTGAATGCTTCGTGAAGTCCCACAATTCTGTCAATGAACATTTTGCTTTTTCTCTCTCTTTTTCTGCCTTTAACTATCTGAGTGATCTAAAGAGTCCTCTACCTCTGAGATTCTTTCTTCTGCATGGTCTAATTTTTTTATGAGACTTTCTACTGGATCTTTAAGTTCCCTAATTGACTGCTAAATTCCTTCAGCTCTGCTATATCCTTTCTATTTTCTTCATATCGTTCATCTCTTACTTGATTC
This sequence comes from Perodicticus potto, assembly GCA_963574655.1. Taxonomy (NCBI): domain Eukaryota; kingdom Metazoa; phylum Chordata; class Mammalia; order Primates; family Lorisidae; genus Perodicticus; species Perodicticus potto. The sequence continues at coordinate 112,146 of CAUYRH010072400.1, forward strand.
TGTTTCTGGATTTATTTTCTACTTTCTCAGCAATTTCCTTCATTTTTGTCATCATCTGTATTTTAAATTCCCTTATATCATTTCTAACATTTCTTCATAAGTGGAAACCTCTGCAGTAACTACCTCATGGTCTCTTGGGTAGGTGAGGGGGTTGCTCTGGACTGGTTTTTCATGTCACCAGAATTTTTCTGCTGATTCTTCCTCATGAGTGTTTTCTTTTATCTGTTTCCTTGCCCTAATTTCCTTTCAGTTTCTCTTGCTCTTTAAGTTACTGTGCCTCTGACCTAAGGTTTTGAAGCACACTGATACGAACCAGGACAAGACCCAACTAAAAAAGTAGAACTTTTCAGACCAATTTCACTAATGAATATAGATGCAAAAATTCTCAAAAAAATCCTAGCCAATAGATTACAGCATATCATCAAAAAGTCATACATCATTATTATGTAGATTTCATCCTAGGGATGCAAGGCTGGTTTAACATATGCAAGTCCATAAGTGTTATCCACGATATTAATAGAAGCAAAAACAAAGAACATATGATCCTCTCAATAGATGCAGAAAAAGCATTTGATAAAATCCAGCATGCTTTTCTAATTAGAACACTGAAGACTATAGACATACGTGGCACATTTCTTAAACTGATTGAAGACATCTACGACAAACCCACAGCTAATATCATACTAACTGGAGTAAAATTGGAAGCTTTCCCATTAGAACTAGAGCCAAAGCAATCCTCTATCACCACTACTATTCACCATAATGCTGGAAGTTCTAGCCAATGCAATCAGGCAAGAGAAGGAAATAAAGGGTATCCAAATGGGAACAGAGGAGGTCAAACTTTCCCTCTTTGCTGATGATATGATCTTACAGAAGCCCACAAGACTCCTGGAAGTCATCAAAAAATACAGTAATGTCTTGGGCTGCAAAATCAATTTCCATAACTCAGTCGCCTTTGTATACGTCAGTAACAGCCAAGATGAGAGGCTAATTAAGGACACAATTACCTTCACCATAGGTTCAAAGAAAATGAAATACCTAGGAATATACCTAACAGAAGAGGTGAAGGACCACTATAAAGAAAATTATGAAACCCTAAGAAAAGAAATAGCAGAGGAAGTGCCTGTGACTCAGTGGGTACCCCATATACTGGGGGAGGCAGGTTCAAACCTGGCCCTGGCCAAACTGCAACAAAAAAATAGCCAGGCATTGTGGCAGGCACCTGTAGTTCCAGCTACTCAGGAGGCTGAGGCAAGAGAATCACCTGGGCCCAGAAGTTGGAGGTCACTGTGAGCTGTGTGATGCCAGGGCACTCTACCGAGGGTGATAAAGTGAGACTCTGTCTTTCCAAAAAAAAAAAAAAAAAGAAGGAAGAACATACCATCCTCATGGCTAAGAAAGCTGGGAAGAATCAACATTATTAAAATGTCTATACTTCCCAAAGCACTCTACAGATTTGATGCTATTCCTGTTAAAATACCAATATCATACTTTCAAGACTTGGAAAAAAGAATTCTTTGTTTTGTACGGAACCAGAAAAAGCCATATATAGCTAAGGTAGTTCTTGGTAATAAAAAGAAAGCTGGGGGTATCAGCATACTAGACTTCAGGCTGTACTACAAAGCCATAGTGGTCAAAATAGCATGGTACTGGCACAAAAATAGAGACATAGACATTTGGAATCAAATAGGAAACCAGGAAATGAAACTAACATCTTACAACCACCTAATCTTTGATAAACCAAACAAGAAAATACACTGAGGGAAAGTATCCCTACTCAATAAATAGTGCTGGGAGAACTGGATATCCACATGTAAAATACTGAAACTAGACCTTTCTCTACTCACAAAAATTGATTCAAGATGAATAGAAGACCTACATTTAAGGCATAAAACAACAAAAATCCTCAAAGAAAGCATAGGAAAAACACTTAAAGACATTGGTCTGGGAAAAGACTTTATGAAGAACACTTCCATGGCAACTGCAACAACAACAAAAATAAACAAATGGGTCTTAATTAAACTGAAAATTTTCTGTACAGCTAAGGAGACAACAACCAAAGCAAACAGACAACCTACACAATGGGACAGGATGTTTGCACATTTTGAATCAGACCAAAGCTTGATAACTAGGATCTACGGAGAACTCAAATTAATCCACATGAAAAAACTAACAATCTGATATATCAATGGCCAAGAGAGATCTCTAAAGAAGACAGACAAATGGCTAATAAACATGAAAAAATGCTCATTGTTCCTAATTATTAAAGAAATGCAAATCAAAACCACTCTGAGATATCATCTAACCCCAGCGAGGATGGCCCACAAAAAAAGTACGGAGAACCCTCAAAGAACTCAACCTAGACCTCCTATTTGGTCCTGCAATCCCATTACTGGGCATCTACCCAGAAGGAAAAAATTCTTTTATCCTAAGGACACTTGCACTAGACTGTTTATTGCAGTTCAATTTACAATTGCCAAAATGTGGAAACAGCCTAAATGCCCACCAACCCAGGAATGGATTAACAAACTGTGGTATATGTACACTATGGAATACTATTTAGCTGTTAAAAAAGTGGAGACTTTCAGCCTTTGTATTAACCTGGATGGAAGTGGAACACATTCTTCCTAGTAAAGCATCACAAGAATGGAGAAGCATAAATCCCATGTCCTCAATTCTTATATGAGGACAGTTGATGACCTAGTACATGGTGGGGTGTGGGGGAAGCAGAGAGCAGAGAGAGGGGAGGAAGGAGGAAGTTGGGCAATATAAAATAAAAAGAAATAATTAAAAAAATATGCTTCCTTCATATCATAATATTTTTTAATTGTTTTTATTATTAAATCATGGCTGTGTACATTAGTGCAATCAAGGGGTACAATGTGCTGGTTGAAAACAGTTCAGATTGCATATCATAAGTATGCAATCTAATATAAGACAATTAATTAAGATAAATATAAGTCTTAATATAAGACAAGTACTGCTCCTGTTCCTCTTAAGTTTTGTTCACAAAGATAGAACTTTAATTCTCAATTTTCTAATGTTTTAAATTAGTGTACTAAATAAACATTAATAATACTTTTTAAAACTTTTCTATACATTTGATGTTTTGAGAGCAATTTTTAAAGGTTACAGAACAATCAATTTTTCCCTATGATTACTAAGAACACATATTTTCATTTTTATGATCTCACACTACTATGGAAAGCAAAACTTACTGTGTGTGTGTGTTTATTTGTATAATATATATGTATAGATATTTTTATCTGCCTGATGGGTCAAATAGTCAGAAAAGCATATTAAAATTTTGCATTGATATTTTTGTTTGATCTTTTTCTTTCTATCATTCTGTCAGTTGTTACTCTATATTCTCCAAGGCTATATTGTTGGTAACTGTTTTATTCTATCAGTCTAATTTTTTTTCTTTTTATTAGTATTAAACATACTTTCTTAATCACTTATTTTTCACTTTCTAGACTACTTATTAATAATGTTAAGTTTTTACCCTATTTATTTCCTCTTTTTTCAAGAATATTTTCAAATAAGTTCTTCAATTTATTTAAAGGTTATTTAATTGAATTTCTGAAAAGCATTTAAGCATCATGAAAATAATAGTTTTTCTAGATGTAAAGAGTTAAGTTCAATGTACATATTTTATAGCAGTTTAAAATATCATCAGAAAATAGACTTGCTCTATTGAGAAGTTTGCTGGAAATGTGATACCTTTTTAATTGACTAACTTATCTGGAAATTATTATAATTATCTTTGTTGTTATATTTACAGTTCATCATAATTTCCCAACACAGGAAACAAATTGATCCTTCAATATTATAATATTTTATACATGTCTCTATGGCAGTATCTACTATATAGTATGTAGTTCAATTTAAGATGAACTTTTTAATGTTTTCTAATATAGCAAAATTTTTTAAATTGTATTTCAAAATATTAAGGGGGTACAAATGTTTTTGTTACATCAATAGCTTTTGTAATCCTGAGTCTGGACTACAAGTGTCCCCATCACCTGAATAGTGTTCATTATACCCATTAGGTAAGTTTACACTCAACCCCTCTTCCTTCCTGTCTCCTGCCTTATTCCCAATGACTTTACTTCGCTCTATGCATATGTGTGCCTATCAGTTAATTCCAATTTATTAGAGAGTACATGTAGTGCTTGTTTTCCCATTCTTGAGATAATTCACTTAGAATAATGGCCTACAATTCCATCCAAACTGCTACAAAGGCATTAATTCATTCTTTTTATAGCTTAGTAGTACTGTACAGTATACATATACCACACTTGGTTAATCTACTCATGAATTGATGGGCACTTGAACTGACTTAACATCTTTGCAATTGTGAGTTGTGCTGCAACAAACATTCAAGTGCAGGTATATTTATAATAAAATGACTTCTTTTCCTTTAGGAAAAATAGTGGGATTGCTGGATCCAATGGTAGGTCTACTTTTAGTTCTTTGAGAAATCTTCATACTGTTTTTCATAAAGGTTATACTAATTTGCAGTCCCACCAACAGTGTATATGTGTTCCTTCCTCTCTGTATCCCCACCTGCATCTATTATTTTTGGATTCATTAATAAAAGCCATTCACTGGACTAAGATGATATCTCATTGTGGTTTTAATTTGCATTTTCCACATGATTAGTAACATTAAACATTTTTTTCAATACTTGTTGGCCATTTGTCTATTTTCTTTTGAAAAACTTCTGTGCATGTCTTTGTCCACTCTTTCATGGGGTTGTTTTTTTTTTTTTTTTTGCTGATTCATTTGAGTTCTTTGTAAATTTTGGAGATTAGCCTTTTATCAGATTCATTCTTTGTGAATATTTTCTCCCATTCTGTAGGTTGTCTATTTGCTTGGTTGATTATTATCCTAACTGTGCAGCAGTTTTAAATTAATCAAGTCCCACTGATTTAATTTTGTTATTGTTATTGCCTTTGGGGTCTCAGCCATAAACATTTTAATTAGGTCCATATCTAGAAGAGCTTTTCCAACATTTTCTTCTAGAATTCTCATGGTTTTATGCCTTACACTTAGGTCTTTTATCCATCTTGAATTAATTTTTGTGAGTGGTGAGAGAGAGATCTTGTTTCATTTTTCTTCATGTGGCTATCCAATTATCCATAAACAGGCAAAACAGGACATAAACAGAAACAAAAACAAAGGTCATGTGATCATCTCACTATATGCTGAAAAAGCATTCAACAAAATCTTTCATGATAAAAAACCCTTAACAAACTAGACATTGGAGCAACATATCTCAAAACTATAAAGGCCATCTATGACAAAATCACAGCCAACATCATATTGAATGGAGAAAAGGTGAAAACATTCCCACAAAGAACTGGAATAAGAACAGGAGACCCCCTTTCACCACTTCTACTCAGCATAGTATTGAAAGTCCTTGCCAGAGGAATCAAACAAGAGAAAGAAATAAAGAATATCTTAGTAGGGAAAGGGGAGGTCAAAGTATCACTTTTCACTGATGATATGATTTTATATCAACAAAAGGCTTCTGGAATTGATAAATACATTCAGCAAAGTCTCGAGTTACAAAATCAATATACACAAATCAGTAGCATTTCTACATACCAATAACAGTTAAGCTGAGATTCAAATCACAGACTCAATACCATTCACAATTAGCTCAAGTAAAATAAAATAGCTAGGAATATAGCTAAGCAAGGAGGTAAAATATCTCCATAAAGAGAATTGTGAAACATTCAGGAAAAAACTACAGATTACACAAACAAAGGAAAAACATATCATGATCATGGATTGGTGGAATAATATTTTTTTATTTTTTATTTTTTTGTAACTTTATGGCTTTTTTTTATTAAATCATGGTTGTGTACATAAATGCAATCATGGGGTATGTGCTGATTTTATATACAATTTGAAATATTTTCATCGAACTGGTTGACATAGCTTTCATGGCATTTTCTTTGTTATTGTGTGTAGACATTTATATTCTACATTTAGTAAGTTTCACCTGTACCCTTCCAAGATGCAATGTAAGTGTGGACCCACCAATTACCTTCCCTCCACCCATCTTCCCCCCTCGACTTCCCTCCCCTGCCCCTTTCCTCATGTTCTTGTGCTATAATTGGGTTATAGCTTTCATATGAAAGCTATAAATTAGTTTTATACTAGGGCTGAGTACATTGGATACATTTTCTTCCATTCTTGGGATTTTGCTAAGAAGAATGTTTTCCAGCTCCGGAATAATATTGTTAACATATCAATACTACCCAAAGTGAATTACAGATCCAATGCAATCCCCATCAAAATGCCAATGTCATATTTCACTTATGTAGAAAATACTAATTCTACGCTTTGTCTGGAATCAAAAAAAGAGCCTAAATAACTTAGGCTGTCTTAAGCAAAGAGAACAAATCTGGAGCCATCACATTACTGGACTTCAAACTATACTACAAGGCTATAGTAACCAAAACAGCAAGGTATTGACACAAAAATAGAGACATAGACCAACAGAACAGAACAGAGAACTCAGATATAAAACCACCAACATACAGCCAGCTGATTTTTTACAAAGGGGAAAAGAAGCCTTATACCACAGTTTTCCAACCTGCAGCCTACAGGCCATATGCTGATTATTTGTGGCCTGTTTTGCTTTTTTTTGGTCCCAGATATCATAAAAAGTGTGCACGAACCTCCTTTTTGTGCTCATCAGTTGTTGTTAGTGCTTGTGTTTTTTATGTGTGGCCCAAGGCAACTCTAATTTTTCTAATTTGTGGTAGAGAGTAAAAAAGGTTGAACACTCCTTCCCTATATAGTTTTTTTAGTGGGGGTGGGTTGTTTTGTTTGTTGGTGGTGATTTTGTTTATTACATTTGTAAGACCTTTGAAATCAAAATGTGTCTTACAATGGCTAAAATGTTATTATTTGGCAAAATTTATTTCTTTGTGTCACATAAAATAATGATGCATCTTACAATTGAGGGCATCAGACTAGATGAAATATGGTAATATTAAATATATGTCTTCCTCTCCTAGATTTTGAAGGCCTATATACTACAGTACTCTTATTCACATAATTTACAATATATATTTATTCCATACATTTTAAATCGTCTCATTTAGAGTGAGTGACACATGCATTATAGCATGGAAGGTAGAAAACATATAAAATGGCAATATGACTTTTACTGGTGAGTTCTACATGAGGTCTGTGCATTGTAACGATGTCAGTTTCCTAGCTCTGATATTGTGCTGTAGTTGTATAAGATTCTACAATTGAGAGAAAAAGAGGACATGGAATCTTTCTATATTTGGTAATTTCCTGTGAATCCAGAATTATTTTTACACAAACATTTTTAAGGTTAAAAAACTACACACACCATCTAAAGGCTTTCTTAGCAAGAAATAGAAATCCATTTTAAAAGATAAGAGGTTTGACACCATTGTATACTAAAATTAGAAAATCATGTAAGTACTCAATAACTAGTTGCTATTATAATTTTACCTGCTATTGACATGGCCTTGACTTATCAAAGTTACCTTGTTCTGTAGCTGGCTAACAGAATTCATAGGGTACCTGTTCAAAGCCTCTCGGCCTTACTAGGTATCCCTGTACCTTTGTTGTATTAGGATTTTGTGCCTCTCGAAAACTAAAAAATAGCTAATGTCATTTAATCAAAACAAAAGGGATGATCTAATCCATCTCAGTAGTGAAGATGCACCACTTATATAATAGTTAAAACTCCAAATTATATTTAAAGTTTTGACCACTAGTTGTGCCTGCTGCAGCAAAGAGGCCCATTGGTTTCATTTTTCCTTACTAACTTTTTATTTACATCTCTCCCTCCCCCAGATTGTCTAGGTTGGTGGGAGAGGCAAAGCAGGTAATAGATAGGAATGGTGTTTCCTTGACTGGCACCATGGCAAATGGACAATAGCATCTTCTAGGATCTGAGAGGTTTTAGAGGCAACATTCTTTGGACTTTGCACATGGGCAAAGCTGATTATCTACCCCATAGGCAACTTTGTGTGTATTTCCTAGTTGTGTTAGTTTTCCTGACCAAGATAATCTTTTCTGCTAAATGCTAAGTGTAGTTACCCCTCAGTACAGCCCAGTTTCTTTCTCCACTCTGCTAAGAACAGCTTCTTGCCTTTGAACCCTCAGCTGAGTCAACATCAGCCCCAAATATCAGGATCATTTTCAACCTCCTCAGATAATCTTCTCAAAGCCCTGCCTCCTACAAGACTGGGTAAGGGAGAAAAGGGTCTCCCTTGTTGCATGATGGAGTCATGAAAATAGGAAAAATGTCACACTGCCCTAACAACACTTTCCAAATTTTGATATTTTCCCTACTTTCCAACTTTGATATTTTTATATTTGTGAATGGCTGTTGGATAAACCGGATAAAATTGGTGGTCTGCCACCTCCTTTAAAGTCCTGAACCATCCCAGTTTATCTGTCATCCATGGTATCAGGACCTTGGCCAAAATGAAGGTAGAAAAACTCACAGCCATTTCATCAATTTATTCTATGAAAAAGGAGCACGAACCCCTGGATGTCAAGAAATTTCTTTCCTAATAGTAACATCTTTTCCAGACAAGTGACTGTTAAAATAATAAACAGGATCTTTAAAAAATTAACATCTTTACATTTGTTGCCAAATCATAGCATGTATTATTTTAGAATCTTAATCCCTTTAACATGTGCTCAAGAACATGTATATTTCCATCAAATAGAATTTAAGGAGAAAGAAAACTTTAATTGGAAATTAAATAAAATTACATCAAATGTTATTAATAATAAATAAGTACATGATGATACAAGTCATTTCTATAGTTTAGCTGCTCTTCTACTTTAAGTACTGTTGCTAAAGAGAATATATCCTCAACATGATATCTCATCAAGATTTTTAAATTTTAGATGCAAACACTAAGTATTCAAAATAAAGCTTGCATATATTTGTGGATGAGTTTCATGTCTAGTTTTGCAAAAACAGCACAGGTTTTTATGTATATGTGTGTGTGAGAGAGTGTTATACCTTACTCCTAAGGTATATTGAATTTTTAAGAGATCTCTCTTGAAATGGCTTTGTATAATTTTGATTATCTTATTTAATAAGGCATTTAAAAAGAAATCTGGATAAAATATCTACTCTTTAAAGTCTAAGTCAAAGGCTATACACATGGAAGGCTGAAAAATAACCAGCTTTTAATTCTGTCCTTTCAACAATACAACTGCATTTTCAAATGGGCTTTGTTGTTTTCTTTTAATTCACTAAAATTAATCTTATAGATGTAGATGCCAGATTTGCATTAATTAAAACTCTACTGTAGAAGCCAGGCTTAATTGCAATCAAATTTGCTTAATTATGCATGGCGAGAGATTCCCAAACGAGAAAGGTTTTAGTAAGGATTTTAGTTTTTCGCATTGACAAAATAAATTGAAATTGTCATTTTTTGTGTTTTATGTAACACTTGTAAATAATTTGTGGAGCACCTTAAGTCTTCTATGTAAAGCAATGTTATTGCTTAAGTAATTATAACAATCTGCATTTTTCATTGTTAATTGTGGGTGTCAGACTCATTAATTTTAATTTACAGACTGTAATGAAATTAAGAAAATTTTGTGCTGATCTGCTGAAACTTGTCTTACAGGAAGTTGTTTAATGCAACTAAAGTTTGAAAAAGTCAAGCCTCATTTTTGTAATTTGTATTTTAACCAATACAATCATCATCCACATTTTTCAGTAAAATTTGGCTTTGGTACAAAAAGGCAAACTATGTAAACAATTTTGTTGTTTAAAAATTACTTGATCTTCCAAGTACAGAAATCATTAAACTAAAATTTACATTTAATGTGAAATTACATTTTCTGTTTAAAGAAAATCTGCAAACATTAGAAATAAAGTTTCAATTCTACTTCATGTGTTTTCTATAAGGGATTATGTTGTTGGAAGGAGGAAAAACATTCCAAAGAGGAAGACATAACCAAAAATCAATTTAATCATTCTTTGCTCAATAGATTATTAGTGCATTATTTAACTCACATTTTAATGGGAGTTATTCATGGTGATTTTGTCTCAGATACCTGTCATATATTCATAGCTTTAAATACTGCATCTGTAATCTTATTTTTCAAATGTAAATTTAAAACAAAGCAATTCATTTGAAAATTAGTAAACCATCTGATCTAAATGAAGACAGTTAATGACAAAGAACAATGCTAGATCTTTTTTATTTTCATATTAAGACAATGCATTTTGTCTTATAGCCTTTTTAAACGTTTAATACAATTATTAATATAAATATATAATGAAAACAGAAAGTATCTTTCATGCTTATTTAGTAGCAAGTCAACTTTTGGGGAAATTAGCTAAAGAGCCTTCACCTCAATTATTATTCATCCAATTAAAAATTCTAAAACAATTACTATAATTCTGCTTAAAGCCAAGCATGAAAATTTGGTAGTAAAAAACATAATTGTTGAATGTCTCAAAAAGAAAGTGACAAAGCAAAGATTATTCCATAATTAAAGCTAAACTTTAATTACTGGTCTTTTAAAATCAAGTTATTCTGACGAGGTAAAATAAATCATCAAAAGGGTCTTGGCAGTGCATCTCTGCACTTAATACTCTACCAAGAGGTATTGGTAGTGACTCAAAATCTTTTCTCTTTATTAACTCAATAGGAAAAATAATAGAAAAAGGGAATACTTAGAATACTAACTACATGAATAAATAGGTACCAAGAATCTACAAGAGTCTTCCCATAGTCCATAAACAATGAGAAAAAGACATCATGGTCCAGTGTTTAATGAAATTGATAGTGAAATTCAGAAGAGCACTTTTCCTCCAAGATTTTAGTTTAAGGATTACTTCTGCATATTCTTTACCCTAACATAAGCCTCAACATTTGTTAATTTTTTGTTTCTTCACAAGAACATTTGATCCCTGTTCTATTTTTGCCATTCTTACTCCTAACCAATTTTCACCAGTCCCTGAGAACCCAGAAATTTCTATTGCCCCAAACAAATTTTTCCATGATTTTCTGCACCAGCCTTTAAGATACCATAAAGAAATTCCTTTATTGAGATGCATTCACAATACCCTATGAATAAGTAAGAGTTCATATTCTGTCATTTTTTTCAAAGCCCAGTTACAGTTCTATATTAATCCACTAACGGAATTTGTTTTCCAGTGCTCCTTAGTCTTTAGAATAACTTTCTCTCTTGATCGTACTTTTGTTGGACTCATGCTTAAACCTTTGTTTTCAGTTTATTTTCTCATTAAGAAATCATATTTTCTTTCACTTTCTTGTCTTCCTTATTACTCTTTGTTCCTAATTCCTATATAGTTTTAACAGGCATATTTTCTCCCCTCTCTGTCACTTTTTGTTGCCCATATCCTGCATTCCATTCTCTGTCCCCATTTCATCCTGTCCTCTCTGCCCCTGGTTTCACCCAGAGATGCTATTATGGTGATTGATTTACACAGTGCAGAACATTCCATAGGTATCATATTGCTATACAACATACACATCCCATACAACTATAAATCTAAAAATAACTAGCAAAAGGAGACGTTTAAGTGGAGAGTTAAAAGTGCTAACAGGGTCAACTGGTACAGTCATTGTGTGGATGGTGGTTTCACTACCTTGGAGACAAATGGCAAGAGCCAGTGGAGCTGGGCATTCATGATGAAATCAGTAATAAATCAGACACAGAGTATAAGCATGAATCAAATTACTACACTCAAATAAGAGCTAGGCACAGACTTGAAAGGAAAATATGTCATTTCCTTCCCTTTCCCATCTCACTTCCATCCATCTTTTGTCCCTCTTACTTGATGCCTGTCTTTCTCATTACCACTTCTAAGTTTCCCTGAAGAACCAAAATTTATATCCTACTCCTGAAATGCTTATTCTTCTTATTAAATGTAATATAATGTGTTAAGATCAACTCCCAGCTCTCTAAAGAATCAGGTGTGTCATGATGAAAAACATCTGTATATCTTAAGAAGTAAAAGCCCTCTCACAATTCAGAAATAAACAGACAACAGCATTCCAAAGATAATTTGCAATCTTCATATGGACTCTAACAGGAGCACTCTATCATTTGCAGGAAGATGTCCCTCGTCTGTTCCTAGACTCACGTTATTTCAATTGTTCTTTCAATCATTTGGTAATGACCCTCCACTTGGGTGCAGCTGTAAGAGGCTCCATGTTAAACCACTTGTTAGACGTGTTCAGCACAACCTCAAACAATGAAGTATAAATATTGATTTGTGGTTAACAACTGCACCAGAAAGAATGAAATAGCTATTTTTCTAAATGGGCCACTCATATCAGGCCAGTCCTCAGATTAGTTCCAAACGAGAAAAGGTAAAGCAATAAGTAGATTTTGCCAACTTCAGAGCTTTATTTTTTAAAGCACTTAAAACGTTTCTTTTTGTTGTGGGAAAACTTAAGCATATGAAAAAGTAAAGAGAAGAATGAAATGAATCCCATGCTCCTATCGTGCACAGACCCCAATGCACCTTTAGTCAAGTGATACCTATTTTCTCCTTGGTTTTAAAAAGAGACTTTGTCTTTCAAATACCAGTGAAATTTTACTACTATGTTGTGTCATTTGCTTTTTGGTTTTTAAATTTCAATAGATTTAGGGGGTACTAGTTTTGTTATTGTTGTTACATAGATGGATTGTACAATGCTGAAGTCAGGGCTTTCATTTCTGTCTCTCACCAGAATAGTATCCGTTGTATACATACAGGTAGATTTTTATCCCTCACCCCCTCTTTCCAACTTCCCTCCTTTTTAGTTGTCAAAGTTCATCACACCACTTTATAACCACATATATCCCCCATTTAGCTCCCACTTTTAAGACATATTTGTTTTTTCATTCCTGAAACATTTAACTTAGGCTATTGGTCTCCAGTTCCATCCAAATTCTTGCAAAAGACTTTATTTCACTCCTTTTTATTGCTGAAGGGGACTCCATGGTACCTATATATACTACATTTTCTCTATCCACTCATCAGTTGATGGGCACCTAGGTAGATTCCAAATCTTTGCAATCGTGGATTGTGCAAAGACAAATAGTTGAGTACAAGTGTCTTCTTTATACAATGTTTCGTTTGGGTGTATATTTAGTAGTGGGATTGCTGGACTGACTGGTAGGTCTCCTCGAATTCTGTGACAAATCATACTGTCTTTTATAGAGGTCATACTAGTTCATATTCTACCAACAGTGTTAGAGACTTTCCTTTTCACCACATCCATGCCAGCTTCTACTGCGTTTTTTACTATTTAATAATGGCCATTCTGACAACTTAAGGTGGTATCTCACTGATAATTAGTGAGATTGAACAAATTTTCATGTTTGTTGGCCATTTGTCTATCTCTTCTGAAAAAAAAAGAAAACTGTTAACTGTCTGCTACATACAGAAAACTAAGCTAGCTACTAAAGAAAGCAAGGACCTGGGAAACCCAAAGACTGCTGTGAACCAACACTACTTTCTCAGTTCCATCCATCCACAGAAAGACCTGCAGCCTCTATTTTAAGCCTATACGGGGTTCTTTAGTGGAAATTAATCTGCAATTCTTAGTTTCCTCTGGTTTTAATAACACAGTTATTACTTATGTATAACCTTTCCTATCTTCAAAATTTAGATGGTATTTCTTCTACTCTGATTTCCCTTATATTTTTCTTTGTTCTTATGTCATCGTACCTCTTTTTTTTTAATTTTCATTTTAGAAAATTTCAAGAATGAATAGGTATATTTATAAACTAATCTTTTTATATCCACACTTTAACATTTAAGCCAATTTTTCTTTAGACTTGGTACTTAAAGTCAAGAGTGCTCCCTGTGTGATAATGTTAATATTCTTACTGGCAAAAAGAAAAGGACAAAAAAAAAAAAAGATTAGAGAACAGGAATAGGAAAGTATTGTGTATAGTTCTATCAGTTTCTCTGTTCTACTACATATGTGATTTTTCTCATAGTAACAAAGCCCTACTCCCAATCTCTATATTTTGTTAATAATACATTTTTTTATAATATATTTGTAATTGGAGGGGAGATGGGGCAAGGAGCAAATACAACTACGTGTTCCCCTATATAGTTTCTGCCTTTTTCAGGACAATGTCATCTATAAAACATACTGCCCTTTTATAGTGTTTCTAATGAAAATTTTTCTACAACACTATCTCAGAAATATATAAAGGAGAAATTGTGTATGGATGATATGAAATCACCTGCTGCTTAATACTGAAAGTATCTTGACACAATCAGCTGAGAATGACCTATGACTCCATGCAAAGCAGTTGAGACTGTTGAGTGATCTACAGAGATTATCTTTTCTCATATTTTGATCTAGTTGTATCCTACTTGATTTGTTTATAAGTCATAGAAACCAACACTAAGTAACTTAGGATTATTTATTTTTTATTTATTTTAACTGACATGTAAAATACTGTTTGCATTTTGGTGTACATCATGATGTTCTGATATTTGCGTACCCTGTAGAATGGCTAAAACAAGGCATTTAACATCTGTGTACATATTACCTCACATATTGTTTTGTGGTGAGAACACTTAAAAACTATACTCAGCAATTTTAAACATCATTAGCCATGGCATGATTACATATAATAAATCCCTCCTTTGTAGCTTAAATTCTGTGTCCTTTGACCAACATCTCCCCAGTCTACTTCACCACCACCACCCCTGCCAGCCTCTGGCAACCACCATTTTGCTCTCTGATTCTATGAGTTTTCAGATATCATATGAAGTTAGATCATAATATATTCATTTTTCTATGCTTGGCTTATTTCCCATAATATAATGTCCTTCAGGTTTACCCATGTTGTCACAAACGATAGGATTTCCTTCTTTGTAAAGGCTAAATAGTATTCCACTCATTATGTATGCTACATTTTCTTTACCCATTCATCTGTTGATGAACACTTAGGTTGATTCCATATCTTGGCTATTGTGCTGCAGTGAACATGAGAATAAAGATATTTCCTCAATTTATCAATTTCATCCCATTTTTATATATACCAAGAAGTGGTATTAATGGATCTTATTGTAGTTCTATCTTGAGGAGCCTCCATACTCTTTTCCCAAATGGCTATACTAATTTACACTCCCACCAACAATACAAAAGGGTTCTCTTTTCTCCACAGCCCAAGCACCACTTTTTGTCTTTTGTGTTTTTTCGCAATAGCCATTCTAACAGCTCTAGGCTGTTATCTCATTGTGGTTTCAAAATGCATTTCCTTGATGTCAGCAATGTGAGAGTTATTTCATACGCCTATTGGTCACTTATAACTCTTTTTATGAGATTACGATTCATTGCCATTTTAAAATGGAATTATTTGTCTTCCTATTATTGAGCTCCTTAGATATTTTAGATACTAACCCCTTTACTCTATGGTTTACAAAAATATTCTTCCATTCCCAGGTTACTTCTTCACTCAGTTGATTGTTTATTTTCCTGTAAAAAAACTTTTGAGCTCGATACAATTCCATTTGTCTATTTTTGCTCATGTTCCCTTGTTTTGGGGTAGTATTCAAGAAAATCACTGCCCAGACCAATGTCATGGAGATTTACCCCTATGTTTTCTTCTAGTATTTTTACAGTTACAAGTCTTGTATTTATATCTTTAGTGTATTTTGAGTTGTCTTTTTAATATGGTATAAACAAAGGGTGTAATTTCATTCTTTTACATGTGACTATCCAGTTTTCTCAGTACCCTTCAAAGCAATTTTGGAACTCTTTATCTGGTATGGCCATCAAAGCTGTTGTTATATCATACTTGATGTCCTGAATATCATCCAAATGGTTTTGTTTGAATATTTCCTTTATCTTTGTGTAAATGAAAAAGTCATTGGTGCCAGATCAGGTGAGTAAGGAAGGTGTTTCAATACAGTTATTTGTTTACTGGCTAAAAACTTCTTCATAGAAAGTGTACTGTGACCTGGTACATTGTCACAATGCAAGAACCATGAGGTGCTGGCCAAGATTTTCAGCTAAAATGTTTGTAACTTTTTCTCTTTTGATGTTTACTTGGTCTGCTATGCATCTTACAATTATGTGATGATTCTGGTACACAATTTGATTAAGTCTTGCAATGTTTTTGTCAGTTCTGCTTGTTACTGGCTACCCTGCCCTCTCTTCATCAGTGACACAATACTTGCTCTCCACTCACAAAAACATTCATTTGTACACAGCCATTTTATTCATGGCATTATCCCCATAAACTTGAACTAACGTGTTTCTGATTTCACTTCCACTCCTGGCCAAGTTTAACAAGAAATTTATGAATGTTTGTTTGTTGATCTAATTCAAGCTCCAACATTCTTGCAACAGCACACACAAAAAACACACATTTATAATAATGAACACTACTCATTAAGACAGTGCTACGTGTTGACATGAATACAACTGTGAGATACTGATATACCAAAGTTATGAAATGTCACTGAGTTGTTCCTGCACTACTGCAAACTTAAGTACATGGTATGGCAAGTTCACAAACTTAATTGTTGAACCTCGTATATGTTCACTCTGTGGAACTCAAGCACAACCATGTAACTTGATTTGGCAAATGAAAAAGAAGCAGAAGAGGCAACTCTGGCCAAACAACTCTGGCCTTGGCCAGGATTCAATTAAGTGCTCTCTCCTACCTTTAAGGGAACCCTAGCCATATGTAGCTATATGATCAGAAACAAGAGAACACAAATGTTGGTGAGCCCCAGCATTCTCTGCTACAGCCATAGGCCATCTTGTTGATACCTTTTCCTTTCTTCACATGGAAGGTTATATTGTGTGTAAAATATGTGCTGTTTATCCCTGCAGCTCCTTTCTTCCCTTTGACATGCCTTTTTGGGAAAGGATTATACAATCTCATTCTATTGAATTCAAGCATAGCTATGTAGATTGCTTTAGCCAACAAAATATTAGTAGATGCTACATGTGTTATTTTAAGAACCAGCACATGGTTCAGAAACCTCTCTTATCTCTCTGCCAAGAGATAGGTGATGTCCCAGATAAAGTCTGCTTTTCCATTGAGATCCTACAGTATAAAGAGCTTGGAGCAAAGGTACACATTAAATCCCCCAGGAACATGTTGTGTAAGTTAGATATTGACCTTTGATGCTGGCTGTAAACCATTCACATTTGGAGGGTTTTTGTTTTGTTTTGTTTTGTTTTGTCTTTTGTTAACACAGTATAAGCTGGGAAGTACAGTCCATCATTTCCCAGAGTTTATCAGTGGGAAGTCCATGATATGGAAATGAACTAAACTCAAAGAAAACATAAATTCTCTTAACAATTGTCTCAACTCACGTACTCATTTTAGGTTCCTAAATGTATCAGCTTTTTCAGATGTCTTTCCATTTTACTTTCCTTAAAATTATATTTCTTTCCTTATTTCCTTTATTTCTTCTCTTTCAGTGACCAAATCACTAGAAGTGTTCTCTGAGTATTCTGAGTATTTACACAAAGCTAGAAACTCAAATTTACAAATTAGATATTTCTTCATCTGGAATCACTTAACTATTTTAACATTCTGATTCAATGGTATGCTGAAGTTAGCTCATATCAGCTCAGAGTGTCTATTTTTAAGAAGAGTGAGCAGTTGTTAAACACAGCCATTATTTAAAATGAAATGACATAAATTTATAATTAAATAAATTATATTTAAAACAAACTTAATAAATAATTGAAATTTAACACATTTTAATAATTTCACTGGATTTTACATTTATGAATTCTCTTGGGGTTATTTGTCTATATAGTAGAGATAGTATATATTAATATGCTATGATGCATCTTTTAGCTCTGCATTTAGTGATTTCATGTTGGTGGTCTGAAATCATGTATGGTGAGGGAACTGACGACACATAAATTGACACACTTTACAAATCAGGGCTTTTTAAAAAAAAACTTTTACCAACTTTGCACTGTATACAATTGTTCTTCCATATACATAGGTATAGGGGGTTGGTTCCAAGACCTATAAGAAATCCAAATTTGAGAATGTTCAAGTCCATTATATAATATATCCACTGGTTCCCCACCCATAAATTAAACCAAACTTGGTGCAAAATATGTACAGAGATCTCTGTATCTTCCCTGGGTTGATTAAATCAGTGTACAAAAAAACCTGTGGATTTTAAGGACTGAGTACATACTCCTACAAAGATATATAGATTTTCAGTCTAAAACTAAGCAAAGTTTAAGGAGCTGTTTTTAGAAAAATATATAGTCTTAACTGGAGATCATCTCTACATCTCTAGCCATTTTCTCTTTTAAAAATATGTCTGACTTTATGGTAACACTCTGATATAAGAACTAAACAATGGTGAACTACAGGTAAGTCTGTTAAAACTAATTCACTGCTCAATAAAACAGATCATCAGAAAATAAAGGGAAATAAAATTTAAGTAGGCTAATAAGATGGTTAAATTTTCTGACAGGACTAATTCATTTGTAATAATGACAAGGATCTGTACTACTGGAGAGGACACAAACTTTATTATAGGAAAGTGTTTACATTATATATATCTATTGCTGTAATTTCAATCTTTGCAAAAAGCTAAAGCTTTTATAAGCTAATTATCTTTCTTATCTTCATATTCTAGCTAATTAGTAATTATAAAATGTCTATTTTAAAACAGGATCTAGGACACAACAAAAAATTTCAAAAAGTTAGATCAAGCTGGGCTGAATGCCCAGAAAAATTAAAAATTTAGTTCAACTCTCCTGGGATTTCTATATGTATATCTATGTGTCTAAGATTTGGTTTATTAGATATAACTAATTAAAAAGAGAAAATATCTGAAAATTAAGCTTCAACATAAGATAAAGAAGCATTTTTTAAATCAAAACTCATTGGACAGAAAAAGTCTATCAAGTAACTTAATTCAACTTTAAAAAAACATTAAGGTGTTCAACTTGCTTGCACTTAAAATTAATGTTCAGAGACAGAACATTTACTTCCTAACCTTCATATCAATAAATACGCTTATTAAGGGAGTCAGGGGTAAAAGAAAAAGTTGTAAGAGGGAGAAAATCATAGATAAATAATAAAAATAAAGAGACAAGTATGGGTTTTGCAGATGGATATAGACATTCAGAGCAGAAAGAGAGAGAATAAGAAAGAAACATATTGCAAAGAATTTTCTTAGTCTATGGGCAGAGCACTGGGTTGTCTCTCTGCCCTGCCACTAAGTTCAGCTACATAAGTATAAAACTGCTTAAAGGGAATTTTTCCTCTTTTCATAGTGCCTAGGAGAGTGTCCTATATGTTGGTAACACCCCACAAGGTGTCACCTAATTAGTTAATATTTACCCTGGAAACATCAGAGGCTCTTCTTTGACTCAATCAAACCAGAAAAGCCAAACCAGTGGAAATGCAAATCACGGCCTTGATTATCTGGGACCACCAAAGTCTTGGGCATCTAGGGGACCCCAACCTGTAACAGTGGCCAGCAAGGGAGACAGTGCTGAGGAAAGAAACAGAAACCTACCCCAACCTTAATGCATAGAACCAGCAGCCTGCAAGGGCATATACTGTTTCATGTGCCTAGTGGCAGCATGAGAACAGTGCAGCACCTGTCCTGCTTCCCAGAATCTTTTTATTGGGTGCAAAACAGAGCATATGTGCAAGAGTGAACAGCAGTCAGTAGTCAGGTCAAAGTTAAGTATGAGAGAGGGCAGATCACAGCCCCCAGGAAGGTTAGGTAAAGGGCAAGCAAGGATATAGGGTAATGGAAATTGAAGAGGCCAGATAACGGTGCAAGCGGCAGAGTAGGGGGAGAGCAAATGACATCTTCTTAGACAGACATCTCGGCTTCTCTAGCCGAGCTAATAGCTGATGGTTTCATCTTCCTGCACTGCTGATTTCCCCAAGCAGGGATATTCACATAGACATTCCCCTGACTTGGCACCATATCCTGAGCTGGAAGGTCCATAATAAGGAATTCAGCCTGTCTGCCTCCCACACCACAGTATATTCGTTTGAGATACTTGTGAAAAGAATATCTACCCCCAGGAGAATAAACCAAAAGTCAGGAGAGAAATGGCCAAGGATAAAATGTCTTACTGATATACCTGACCACTGCACTATACTGTATGACAGCTGTAATATATTTTGTCTTTTGTTTTTAATGCTGTCTTGGCCCAATTTTGAGGCCCTGGCTAGAAGTGGGTCCTTCTTGAGTAGCTGAGTAAATCCACACACACTCCACTCCTTACTTCACAGGGCTCTAACACTACCAGGACCAGGTACTGAACAACCAGGGAGAATCCCCAGGCTCTGGAGCCTGAGAAATTATTCAAATTAATCAATCCATAGGTAGACCAAGAAACCTGAATGACCGCACCCCACCTGCTGTACATAAGCTGTCCCTGCACCCTCCCCCTCCCCAGCTTGATATTACCTGTACCCAGATGCAAATTTCCTGTGTTTCAGCTTGGAAGCCTTTTGTCATCTAGATCTGTAACAAAAGGTTCTACCTTTTGTTTAAAGCAGTGGTTCTCAACCTATGGGTCGTGACCCACAGGAACTGTATTAAATAAAGGACCACAGCATTAGGAAGGTTGAGAACCACCGATCTAAAGTATCACTGTGTTATACTCTACCACCATTAGAACCTTCAAATCATATAAAGCAGTTACCACATTCAGACAGAAAAAAAGCTAAGACAAAGAAAAATTGAATGAGTAGCCATGACTTCATTATATATACATACTGTATATATATGCTATATATGAATTGTTACCAATATAAACTAATTTAAGCTTTGACAACCAGAGTAATTCAGAAAAGGCTCGGCAAGCCCTATCCATTGACGTTGCTTCGCAGTGCTGTTCTCCCCATGTAGCCACCAGTCAGGAGAGAGATACTCCAAAATGAATAACTGACCAATTGTGAGTGAGAGCAGGCTATAAAATTGCCCAGAACGCTGATGGCTGTGACCACTGAAACCTATCTTTAATCTCCTCAAACCCATATTAATCTTCTAAGATTGTGAGTGTCAAAGAAGCATTTTGGTTTATGCTATGCACTAGACATAGAGATCCATTAGCAATGGTGAAGAGGCTCAACTATTATTTTTAAAAATTCCTTAATCTCCCTGAGCTTTAGTTCTTCATCTGTAAAACCTGAATAATGGTCCCTAGGTTGTTAGATTAATAGAGATGACAAATGTTCAGCAATTAGTCTAGTTCTTGAAAGAATAATCCTTAATTCGTGGTAGCCAGACTGTCAAAATAAAAATTCTGCTACTAAGTGTTGCTTAATCCTTCAAGTTACCTTTTATATCAACTTCTTCCATTCTGGGGTTGTGCCTCTTATTCTACCAAATCCTGTTGCCCTACTCAGGTGATATGAAATGCACTCCAATGATTCTTTTCTTCCAATTGTTCTGCAAACCACTTCCTGGTAGGATGTTAGGGAAATACTGATACCTACCGCTTCAAGTTCAGACTCCTCTTCCTCATTCTCAAGATTTCACACTCTTAGAGCTTTCCACCCCTAATTCCCTTAGCTATATCTTTGACCAATTTTCACTGAAACATTCTTCTACTAATTAAAGCAATCTAGCTCCTACTCACTACATCCCCCCGAAGAGGCCATTATGAGTCTCGCCACTATGCTTTTTTCCCTGTTTTACAACTCTGTCCTAGAAGCCCCTTTAAAAAAGAGTCTTACTCAGTGTTCAAGGCCAATGAAATTACATGCCTCCCGTATGGCTTTCGTCTCCCCAAGGTTATCGCCACTTCAATTTACGTTTCCCTGCCTTCTGTGTACTTGTATCATATTTTCTTGATACCATACAATCTGGAGACTTGTTTTATACCCTCAAGAAAATTATAAACATTCTTAAGGCACAAATTATATCATTCATTTCTTTTGCTGGCTTAGCACTTGGCACTGAAAGTATTCAGTAAAAATATGATTGCCTGAAAACAACAAGCTTAAAATGAAAGCTGGCATTTATTGAGGATTAGCTTTGTGTCTGGCACATGCCCTTTACACTTTATCATTACCCAAAAAAGCTGTTGCAGTGATTATGAATGACTGCCATTTAGAGATGAAGAATCTGTGCTATAGTGACATTAAGTCACGCGCCCCAGGCTATAGCATCAGTTAGTCAACAACTATTTGCAGAGAGTATTCCTCCTTCTCTTCATTTCACCTCCATCTATACAAAAGTTGTTTAGTTATATTGGTCCTCCCTCTTTCTTTTGAAGACTCCCAAGTTCATTCTCATCTCAGAGCTCTTATACTCTTGATTTCTTTTCCTAGAAAGGATCATGGCCCTGTTCTCATCATGGTCTCCGCAGGGGGCCCTTTCCAGAGCCCCTGAGATACAGTGGTCCCCAGGCACTCCCCTGTCATCATTCTATTTAATCCTCTTTATAACACTGATAAAGATCTGACATTTTCTGTGATTGTGTATTAACTATACATAGTCTAAACCCTTGCCATCATGTAACTCGGTATATCCCATTGAAACTAGGCTAAGCAAAGGCTCATTCTCTATAGTTAGGTGTACTTCTTAAAATTATGAACCTGAGTCATAGAAGGACTTTATAACACCTTTTTTTAATTTAAAAAACTTATCATTGACCCTTTATTTGTTCTGTTGGTTGCCTTTAAACATTTTCCTATTTACAATCAAAATACAAAATAAAATTCTTTTATTATATGCATAAAAATCATTACAAACTAAACAAATGGGCCACAAAAAAAATCATTACAAACCACATGAAAAAGGTAAAAAATGGTATAATATTGGCTATTTTATATGGTTCAACCAAAGAGAACAGCTTTAGAGACTGGTAATCTCTAGACACCAGTTACAATTCTCTACACTTTAGATTGCTATCCTCTGAATTATCCGACTTGGATGGAAAATACCCTCTATAACGGCTTATTTTCTTGAACAGAGAGAAGGTGTTCTCCCTATCACTCAGAATAAAAGTCATGTGCCAAAAAGAATTCTGATTTACCTTGGCTATGCTTTACGGAAACGTATGCTGTGAAACAGTTAAACATCAGCTAGACTGTTTAGATAAAAAAGAGAAAACACTTTGAAATAGGCATGGTTAATGGCTCCTTTTTAAAAGCAAAATCTAACTATAGACACATAACACAGAGAGACACAGCACATCCATCAACCTTAGAAAAAGGTTTCTAGTCTGAGTATTGACATGCAGGATAGCGGCAGAGCTCGAGATAATGGAGCAGCTTTATTCCTAGAGTGATGTTTTTAACTGAAACTTCATTGATGTGTGTGAGGTTTCTTGAGAGAAAACAGCAGATCAAAAATGATGGGATTTCTGCAGATCACAGGAGATTTTTTTTCCTAGAAAAACTATGTAGACTATTCCTACAGGTCACTAGATTTCACTAATTCTAACTTCAGACAATTGCAAAATATTTGTGTAGATTCTCCAATTTGTGGATTATTTGTAGCTTTTTATTTCATTCTTGCTTAATATCTACCTAACAACTGACCCACTTCTTAAACAACCCACTTTTCTGGACATCTACTCACATAATAATAGCTTAAGTAAATGTGAATAAGAAAAGGCAAAATTGTTCAAGTTTTTTGTTGTTTTCTTTTTATTATTTTTAAGACAAAGTCTTCCTCTGTCACTCTGGGTAGAATGCTATGGCATCACAGCTCACAGCAACCTCAAACTCTTGGGCTTCAGTGACCCTCTTGCTTCGGCCTCCTAAGTAGCTGGGACTACAGGCATTCACCGCAACACCTGGCAAGTTTTTCTATTTTTAGTACAGACAGGGTCTCACTCTTGCTCAGGCTGGTCTGGAACTCCTGAACTCAGGCGATCCACCGGTCTCAACCTCCCAGATGGCTAGAATTACAGGTGTGAGCCACTGCACCTAGCCAAAACTGTTTAAGGTGAAAGGTGGTCCTTCCTATCCCAAAATATTTTGAAGTTTTATGTTATGTTCGATCATGTACGATTCTACATTCCTTCACTGAGTGTGATTTACCAGCTTTATGGGGAATGTTTGGATTCAGTATTAGAAATGTTTACTTATTCCCTTCAAAGAATTACTTGTAGACAGAGATACACTGAGAAGTATCACTGCATAAATTCAAAACTTTCAAGTTTAAATTATAGTCACCATGTGCTGAAATAGAGCAGTAAACTTCATTCACCTGCTTTATAGAAATCAGAACTAAATCTTTAATAAAATCCACTGAATGTGAACAACATTGCCAAGAAATATTTTTAAGAGTAAAAAATCTAAATTATATATGCATATATACACACACAGAGACATTAAGCCACAATTCATTCACTGTTGGGGTTGTCTTCATATCAGATGAAAATGATTCTTTGTAGCTCACAGAATAATTTCGGGTTTAGATACTTCTTGAGCTTGTCCTCAATGTACGTTTCCATATATTTGGATGTTAAGAACCTCACACTGGCATAATTTCTCTTGCTAGGCCAGAAATTAATATAAAAATCTTCCTGAGAAAGTTTTTGAATGCCTCCTTGGAGACACGGCCTTGGTACTGAGAAATGTATGGAGCTGCTTCCAGGAAGAAACAAATTTGTGATGAAGCTTGATGTTGCATGGGGCAGCGGGTGACAAGAGCAGAAAGACCTGGGGGAAATGCACAAACTTCCTGAAGCCTCTGCTGTTACTTGTTGTGACAGGTCAAATTGTGTCCCTGCAAAAATTCATATGCTGAAGTCCCAACCCCAGCACATAAGAATGTGATTTGAGTCTTTATAGGAGTAACTAATTAAAATAAAGGCATTAAGATGGTCCCTAATTCAATGCTACTGATATCCTTGTAAGAAGGAGAATTTTGGATAAAAAGCCAAGTATAGTGAGATCGCCAATATGAACATCCTGATGGCCACCCACAAGCCACAGAACAGAACCTTCCCTCCCAGCACTCAGGGAATCAGCCCGACTGACACGTTGATCTCAGACTTGAAACCTCCATAACTGCCAGACAGTGAGCTTCTGTTCCAGAAGACGCCCAATTTGGAGTTTGAGATTGCAGTGAGCTGTGATGATGACACGCACTCTACCCAGGGTGACAGAGTGGCATTGTCTCAAAAAATAAAAATAAAAAGACACTCAGTTTGTGGTCCTTTACTATGCCTGCCCCATCAAACTAATACACATGGATGTTAAACTTCGCTCCATCTCCACAGCAATATCATGAGTAAAATTTTATATTGCACACTAATTCTTTTTAGGACAAGGGAATTATTTCTGGGGAATGTCAAGAGCTTCTGAATTCTAAATATTAGCTGAGTGTGTAATAGAAAGAAAATTCAAACCAATTATCAACGAGTTGTTCCACTTCTCCTTACTTTACATCGTACCATGATAAAATTCCACAATGTAAAGAAAATTATGCAGCTTTTTTTCCTGGTTTCTCTTCTTCCTTTCCACATCCTCAGTCCCTTTTCTAAATCTCTGTATTTATAAAGTAAGGTAGAGTAGACAGAGTCTAGGTTTTGAAATCAGGCAGATGAGTATTTAAATTCCAGCTCTGCGTTTAATAAGTTACTTGAATTCTTGAAGCATAATTTTATGATGTGTAAAACAGTAATAAAAATTTCTTCAAAAATCGCTGTCATTAAACCAGCCAAATCCAGAATGAAGGATATTCTACATGATAAGTGGCCAGGTTTCCTCATCAGACAAATGGCAAAAAAAAAAAAAAAAAGAATAGAGAGAGACATACAGACAGACAAATATACCAGCCAGATGCCAAGTGCTATTGTCTGAATAGTTGTGTCCCTTACAAATTCTTGCTGAAATTCTAACCTCCCAGCTTATAGTATTAGGACATGGAGCCTTTAGGATGTGATTACATGATTCCCTAAGAAATGTACTGTTACATTTATAAGGGAGGCATTCATTCACCACTCAATGAATCTACTGGCACCTTGAAGACTTCCCAGGCTCCAAAACTGGGGAATAAACTTCTGTTGTTTGCAACTTACCAAGTCTCAGGTAGTTTGTCGTAGCAGCCTGCAAACGAAGATGTTGGATGTAGTTAGGATCCTTGCTTGGATCCTGATTTAAGCAAATCAACTATGAAAAGATTTTGCAAAAAAATAATCAGGGAAATTTGTATACAAATGGCTTTCAGGTCATATTTTTGGGTTCTCCATGTATAAAAGTAACATTGTGGCTATATTTTCCTAAATTTTTTTATAAATTACAGATATATTAGGTATTTTTGTGACCTGAGACTTGCTTCAATGTAACTGTTGAAATTGTGTGATAAATACATGGAGGTTTACATTATATTATTTTCTCTATCTTTGTGTACATTTTAAATTTTCCATGATAAAATTTTTTGAAAATAACATTTTAAACATGATATGTAAAACATAATAGTAGAAATTATTAAATGTAAGTTATTTGCTCCTTTGATAAATTCATATTTGGATCAGGAGACGGATAGCCTTTTATTTCCATTAAATGAATGAGAAAAATATTCCCTAGGAAAAAAATTTTTTGCCTAACATACATTATTATGCCCCGCTTAGTAACAATCATGGCTGCCCATTTTTTAAATGCTTTAACAAAAAAGGTTTTTAAAACAAATTTGCATGAGAAAGTGCAACCGGGAAATAAGTTGTTGCCCACCTATTAGAAATTTGAAACATTCTCCACTCTAGATAACATAAAAGAAAAGATGTCTGGTGTGCACACTTGGAAAATTCCTAATTTCCTCACTTATAATTCCTGTGCCCGGGAATCAAATGGGGGACTCTGGTAAAATCCCCTGAGTTCCCCTCTACTCAGACAAAAAAGGCTTGAAGAAGGCCGCACGGAAGAGAAACAAACAGCTTTCCAAGGGAGGCCCTGGCAAAGAACCTACCATGTTAGAAAAGTAGGAAAAAGTCCCTGTGACTGGTACATGGACACTTGATGTTCAAAATTGAGTATATTTTATATGGAAAAAAATATTACAGACCTAGCATAGAAAATTTGGAAATATACACATGATTATAAAAGTGAAAGTAAAAATCACCTATACTTTTATACCATAGAAAAAACCACAACTGACATATTATAAGTAAGATTTTTGAACTGTTTCTTTGTGCATATTGAGATAAAAAATGTGGAACATTTTACAGTCAAATTCATGTTATACTACAAAAAACGTTATATGTTGTCATTAGCAAGTAATTGTAATGACTGCCTAATATTCCTGTGAATTTTTTTTTTTTTTTTAGACAAATCCTCAAGCTGTCACCCTGGATAGAATGCTGTGGCATCACAGCTCACAGCAACCTCCAATTCCTGGGCTCAAGCGAGTCTCCTGACGCTGCCTCCCAAGTAGCTGGGACTACAAGCGCCCACCACAACACCCGGCCATTTTTTGGTTGCAGCCGTCATTGTTGTTTGGTGGGCCCAGGCTAGATTCGAACCTGCCAGCTCAGGTGTACGTGGCTGGTGCCCTAGCCCGTTGAGCCACAGGCGCCGAGCAGCTGCCTAATATTCCATTGTCAAAGCAACACAGAACAGAGGGCAGGAAGTGATGTGACTTGAGCACGTGTATGATTACTTGCCTGATTCACCACCAACCTCTCCCCCAATTCTAGAAGAAATTAATTGTAATAACCTAAAAGGTGGGTACTACATCAACATGGAGACCTAGAAAAGGGAGTTACGGAAATGCCAGCAACTTCTAGGAATTTCTGTGAGCTAAATTAAGGAAGAACAACTAAAGTCAGCTCATCACCAAAAGCTGAAGGTGAAGGTCTGCAGCTTTAAGAATCCTCCTGGGCTGAGGGGCAGGCCTAGGTTCTGAGCAAGACGAGACAATTTCCCAATGGAAATCCTATGGATAAGCAAAACTCCCAGGAAGACTCCAAGGCAGTGGAGGCAATGGAATAAAGGACAGATACCATGTGGCAATACCAGATGGGGAATTTCCAGAGGACATTGTCGCCATCATGCTTGGTGAGTAATAACTTAGTTTTTTTCCTCCTGCTCTGTTAAATAATTGATTACAAATTAGCTTTAAGACCTCATGCTAGAAACATCAGGCAGGCTTGCATCTATATTCATGATGGATAAGAAATAAAGAAACGCAACCAAATCCTTTCTCTGTTCACAGAGATAATCCCATGCTTGGTGACAACTCTCACTATTTAAGGAGTAAGTGGGAAATACAGAAAGATCATAGAGCATGTAAAATAAATCTACAACAGGAGTGGAATAGACAAGATCAGAGGCAGGAAATGCTTTGATAATATTTAATACAGCAAAAGCATTTCATATACATGCTAAAGAAAACTTTATTTCTATAGGAATAAAGATACAAATTGAAACAATAAGTCACAGGACAAAGGAAGCCAAGTAACTGGGTAAGAGTAGTGCAAAGAAAGCATGTGAGATCAGGAATGAATTTTAATAGACCAGGTAATGAGGCAATATCAAAACTTAATTCATTAAAATTTGTAATGTTTAATAAGTTATAAAAAAAACTGTGCTGAAAGCCAAATATGGAGTTTGGCCTTGAAAAAATTCTCTCATATGGCCGGGCATTGTGGCGGGTGCCTGTGGTCCCAGCTACTTGGGAGGCGGAGGCAGGAGACTCGCTTGAGCCCAGGAATTGGAGGTTGCTGTGAACTGTGATGCCATGGCATTCTATCCAGGGTGACAGCTTGAAGCTCTGTCTCAAAAAAAAAAAAAAAAAAAAATTCTCCCATAATGCAGTAGAGAAGAAAAACCAATGTTATGGAGAAGACTGGGCAGTGACAGTGAGGACCCCACAGGCAGGTAATTCGTGTTTCTGAAGTGGAGAGCAGTACAAACAGACAGTAATTCATATCCAAAGAGATGATAGACAAAAGT
Organism: Perodicticus potto; assembly: GCA_963574655.1. Classification (NCBI taxonomy): domain Eukaryota; kingdom Metazoa; phylum Chordata; class Mammalia; order Primates; family Lorisidae; genus Perodicticus; species Perodicticus potto. The sequence continues at coordinate 141,045 of CAUYRH010072400.1, forward strand.
GCATCTAAAATGAAAAAAAGTCCTGAATCAACATTGGAAAGAACTTATCCTACACGGGGAAAATTGTCAGTAGAAAGGAATCAGTAATTATAAATAGTCTGGTAGAATTAGTGTTGTGTTTACACTGTCCACAAACAACTTTGCAGCAGTGTGTGCACGTTGATGACAACTGAGTTTTGAGAAGTTCATAGGCAAAACGGCAAGACAGTCTCAGATGTCAATGACTCAGTGTCACACTTGAGTTCCCTCCCTGTAAGACACAGCTGCAGCCTTTTCCTGGCCACCTAAGACGTGATTCAAAATAATGATAAGAAAAGAATAGGAATAAGAATAAGAAAGAATAAGAATTCTGATAAGAATAAGAAAATCACTTAAGAAATGAGCAGCACAGAGCAATGAATCTTCAGAAATGCTGCTTGAAATGCTTTGCCTGCTCAGTCTCCCAATGTCACCACTTTCTGGTTTTCCTCATTCTCTCTGTTGCTGAGTCTCCCCTCACCTGTCCTTTGAATGTTGGAGTTCCTTGGGATTTGGTGCTTGGGCCTCATGTATTTACCATGTACGTTCTTGCCTTCTATAATCACACCCATCCCAGTAGCTTTGAAGATCATTCATATATACATATAATTTGTGTCTCCAGGGAGTTCTAGACTCATCAACCCAGCTGCTACTTGACATCTCGGCACAGATAACTCACATGCGTCCAAAACTCAACATGTCCCAAATAAATTTTCCTTCAATGTTATTGCCCTTCTAGTCCTAACTCAGCAAAAAGCACCACTACGTTGCTAAACTGGAAGCCTAAGAGACGTTCTTCCTTCCATTCTCTTTCCTTCAAAACTCCCAAGACACTCTACATTGAATCTGCTAACCAATATTTTCCATTTTATGTGCCAAAGTTACATTTTGAAACTTCCTACTCCTCTCCATCTCTAGGGCCATGACTCTTTTCCAAGCTACCATTACCTGTTATTCTGACTCCTCCAAAAGCTTCCTAAGTGAGCTCTCTCCCGCTAACCCATGGGCTCTTAATATATTCTCTAGGCATCTGCTAAATAATATATTTTAAACTCAAATTGGATTTCATGTGCCTGCTTCACATTCCTTAAAGGCTTTCATTGCATTGTGTATAGCATTAGAACCCATAAGCAGAGCCTATGTGCCCTACATGAGTTGGTACCACCTCTACGTCTACCTCAGCTCATGCCTCTTCATGTCACTGCTCACCGGGCTCTGGCACCTGTTAACACTGGCCACGCACTCCCAGAGCAGGCCAGGTTCTGTTTCCACTTTAGAACACACAGATTTTCACATGGTTCCTTGTGCCCTGTATGCAGCGCTGCCCATGCTACGTATGGCTGCCTCCTTCTGATCCAACATAATCACCTCTTCACTGCTCTTTCCATCCAACACCCCGATCTTTCCTCTAGTGGCCCTACCGCTATTTGTAATTATCTGGATTATTCAGCTTTTGTTTGTTTTCTGCCTATCTCTGTCATAAAAATACAGGGTCTGTGCCTTTTTCATGACTTCACCCTCAGGAGTTGAGCACAGTGACGAGATCAATCTATATATGTTCAAATAAACTGAATGTATGTTGTGAATGTAATTGTAAAACAGAGTATGCATATTTACAGCTACGCAGTTTAGGATTCAGCATTCGCCTACTTGGTATATATCAGTATGTTAAAGAGATACCTGCACTCCCACGTTCATTGAAGCAGGACTCACAATAGCCAAGATACAGAGTCAACCAAGTGTCCACCAACACGTGGATCAACAAAGAGACAAAGAAAGCATGGTATACGTGCACAGTGGAATTCAAGTCAGCCTTTACAAAGAAGGAAATCCCAGTGGACCTTGTATTAAGTGAAATAAGCCAGGCACAGAAAAAAAAATACTGCATGATCTCAATTATTAGTGGAATCTAAAAATGTTGAACACATAGAAGAAAAAAGAATAGATAAATAATGTTAGCTAGAAGGGTAAGGGAGGAGATTGGGATGATGTTGGTCAAAGGATCCAAAATTTCAGTTAGGAGGAATAAGCCCAAGAGATCTGTTGTATAACATGGTGGCTAAGATTAATAACAATGTATTATATTCTTGAAAATAGCTAAAAGAGCAAATTTTAAGTGTTCTCATCACAAAAAAATAAGTATGTGAGGTAACTTGTACATTAATTAATTAGTTCTATTCAGCCGCCCACAATGTATATGTATATCATGTTGACCATGATTTGACATAAAACTGAGATTTTTGATAATAGTAAATTAACAAATTAGACTCAAAATGCTATCTGATCTAAAAACTATGAAATTAGGATAATTATCAAAAAACTATCCCATGCATCTTAGAAGGGTATAGGTGAAACTTACTAAATGCAGAATATAAAGGTCTGTACAATAACTAAGAAAATGCCATGAATGCTATGTTAACCAGTTTGATGAGAATATTTCAGAATGTATATGAAACCAGCACATTGTACCCCATGATCGCATTAATGTACACAGCAATGACTTAATTAAAAAAAGAAACTATCCCCCAAATGACATTGAGCCCCTATTTTCTTAACAGACAAGTTCTATTGATTATCCATTCCAGGGACAGCACATACTTATATGTATTTTAGAAGACATTTTTAAAAGCATAAAAACATGAAAAATCGTAATTTATTTTACAATATTAGCATTACTGAATAAAGAAAATATCAAAGAAATAAAATTATAGAGCAAACTTATTTAAGAATAAAAATACAAAATATCCTTTAAAAATGATAACCATTAACATTTTTAAAAGTGCTTTTGAAGAAGTAAGGATTATTTCGAAAATGAAAAGATAGTTTGGTTTTTTGATATTGAGCATTATAATTAATCATATTAGTCTGCCAAAGAATAAAAATTACATGATCAACTCAGCAAATTCCCTAAAGTGATTTAATACAATATTTAAAATCTCATAATAACAAACTCTGAGTAAAATATGGACAATATACCTTACTATGGCGTAAAAGTGACTTTAAAATCTATCACAAACCAGTATCTAGGATCCTGCTGAACGATCATGAGTACACTCGTCCCTATAAAATTCAAAATCTAAGGATCCTTGATTGTAAATGAAACTATAACCAGTGAAATCATTAAACAGGAAGAGAAATTATGAATACTAGACATGGGATAGCAAATCTATCACTATAATTATCTACCTAATATAATACATAAGAATACATAAGAATACAGATGAAATTAAAAATACAACAATTAGGGAAGCTCAAAACTATGACTAGTTACAGAATTAACATACACAATTCAATTCCTTTTTAGATAACAATAACCATTGAAAATCTGGAAATAGAAAATTATCCTTTTCACAATACAACCAAAATATGATGTCTAGGGGAAAATATTGATGACACATGATACCTTTATGAAGAAAACTACAAAACCTTACTGAAGAACATAAGAGAAGATGGAATAAATAGAGATACTATGTATCTGGATCCAAAGCCTGTAATAGAGATTTCAGTTTTCCCAAAAATCAGTGTATAAATGTAACGAAATCATCTGCTATTTAGCATAATAGTTAATTGCACAGTCCTTGGAGATGAGACACAGAGCAAGTTTATTCAGCCTTAAAATATTCATAAAGGAATATCTGTCATGCAGAAGTGCTGCAAAGGTTTAACAAAACAATGCCTAAAAGCTTTTCACACTATGTCTGCACTCTAGTTGGAATTAATAATGTTGGCTATTTTTAATTAGTAGTATTTAATCTGAGACAGGGATCTTAAACATTTTCTACAGAAAATGGATAGGGAATAAACATTTTAAGCTTTGCAGGCCAACTAATCTCTTTTATACCTTCTTCTTTGTTGTTTGTTTGATTGTTTACAACTCTTAAGACTATCAAAAAAAGTCTATACAAAATAAGGCCATGTGGCCAGCTGTGGTGGCTCTTGCCTATACTCCTAGTGATGCAGGACAAGACAGCTCTACAACCACTGCCTTGGCCCTGGCGGTGCTGATGCTGTGACGGATGAAGAAACCGGCTTGAAAAAGAACCAACCACCTGTGTGGAAAACACTGGCGCCTTGCTGTCTGCTCCTCATGCACATCTGACTGGTCAATAACCTGTCAGTCTCCAGGGCCCGGGTCTTCTGGTGAAGACCCACCCCCCAAAAATCCCATATAAACCCACGGAGCAGAAAGCTCAGGCGGGACTTTGGTAGGACGGCGGAGTGAGAAGAGCTCAGAAGCAGACATCGGAAAGGGAACAGGAAGAGCTGCCTGTTTCCCTCAGAAG